>JAHBCN010021823.1:0-13966 GCA_019359885.1 Listronotus oregonensis | reverse complement strand
TTATCCCGTTTTGAAAAAATTTTTTCCCGAACCCCAAATTGACCCATTGAGGGAATGGACTTTTAAAGGAAATACATTTTACAAAATTTACTTTTTTTCCTTTTGTTTTACCAAACCTTAAGTTTTCAGTAAAAATCAAAATATAAATAATTTTAACAAACATTTTATTTTTTTTTATGGTCCTTTTGTTAAAAATGTTTAATTTTATCAATACCTTCACAAGTGTTTAAAACTGGACATATTTTTAGCGTTGGCATTCTCGACAATATTAAAGGCCCAACAATGCGTCTTTGTTCGATGGTTTTGTTCGACAAACAAGTGATTTCGAACAATAATGACATAAAACCAAAGTGTGTGGCCAATTTTGTTGGCAAACAAAACCGATTTAAATATTCATATTCTGCCTAATAAATTATGTTCGTCGATTTTATTTGAAGTTATTTGGTTTAATACTATAACCTAGAAAGTTTAGAGTGTGTGACACAAAGCTTTTAAAAAAATATTTAAATTAAGCAGTAGCGCACTTAGTGATAAGAATACGACGTATCTTTGACACATAAGCAAAAGTTTTACTGGGTACAGTTACAGGCTTAAAAAAGTTACACCTATAATTTCCTATTAACAAAATTAAATGAAGGGAAGACTGATGCTATTAAATTATTATTAGTAAATACTAAATAAATAAATCAATCTTTAGGTTTTAGTTAATCCAATGAGTAATGAGAAAACTGATTTCTTTTCAAAAGCCATTCTTTACCCGTTTCTTTAAAAGTGTTAGACAATGTTATGGTTTCAATAACACCAAAATCTTGGACTTCCATAGTCTTTATTTGGTAATTGATACACAACGTTTTGGTTAGTGATGTATCTCCAACCGTTTTCAAGTGATAACTAAAACTATTCTTAAAAGCTACGACCTTATATACTATCCGTTATTCACCAAAGCTTGACCGACTTGTCCCGGTTCAGCAACGGCAACCAGATATTCGGAATGTCTACACTAGGTTTGCAAAATACATTTTAATTGTTTGCAATTATTACAGCTTCTTTAAATGTTCTTTTCTTCCAGTGGGTTTCTTTATGAATAATTTTTGCTTCCGACCATTGTATACGGTGTTGTTTTGACCATGCGGAACGAGGTGAAACGTCGAAATCAGGGATTGCCGAACACTTAAATGTTTAATTATATATTAATTTATTATAATTAAAATAGTAACCCAACCAACATTTCTTCTGGAATAGATTTAGTCTGTCGAAATATATTTACTTTTCCGTTAAAAAACATATATGAAAATGTAGAATTAATGAAGTAAAATACTTACACAACCTAATTTGATGCAGTATTTGATTTAAAACTACTTCTGGTCTGTTAATAATAATAATAATAAAATAAAATAAATTAATAAATTTAATTTTGTTATCTCTTAAAAACCAATTTTACAACCTCCCGGCTGACACAATTCGCTAAAATTGACAATTTTCTTCGACAAATTTTTATTCCAAAGTTGATTTAATTTAATTAATGTAACAAACGTTTTTTTTTAAATCTTTGTTACTCAAAAAAATAACATTCGAGAACTTTTAGTTTTTTTATATATCAATAAACCTAATTTTATTTGATTATTGTGCTCAGCCAATTAATTTTTATACCCAACTTAGTTTTGTTTAATCAACGCATCTGCAAAATTAAGATCTTTTGTCAAGTGACCATCCAGTTGCTTGGATAAAGACAAGAACAAATAATAAGCCCTTTAATAAACAATGATATTAATGAGAGAGATTGTTATTCAAGGCCACTGTTTTATTATTAAATTGATTTTTATTTTTTTTTTATATTTCGGTTTTGGGCAATTAACAAAATATTTTTTAATGGTTATTATTTAAATGATAAGGTTATAAATAGACACAATGCAATGTTTTGTTAAGTAACTTTAAATTGGCTATACTGTAAGCATTTATTAATAGACAATCATGCATTAATAAGAGCCATTAATAGAGGATTTTGTCTATGAATAATACTCATCAATAAACAACCGAAGAAAAAAAAGTAACGATATTCCTGCTAATCAATTCAGTAGAAAGTTGGCTTTTGAGCGACCTTTAAGCTCCTTGGCTGCAATTTAAGCAACCTTTATTTGATGTTGCAGTCGGCTTCTAATACATAAAAGGCATCTAGGTAAATGACCTTTCTAATACAAAATCCTTCTTACGAAGCTCTTTAACACTAATTAAATTCTGCTGTCAATTAGTAGAGTCTGCATTTTGTAAAGCAAATTTATTTTCTTTAAAGGAAAAATTGTTTTTGCAGACATAATACTTTCTTAGAAAAAGTTTAACTTAACCATAGCTATCGTAACTCTAATAACAAAGACAAATAACTACGAGTCTAAGTCTAAGTCTAAGAATTTTTAACAAAAAAAGTTTACATTTATTATATCTGCCAAATCTGATATTAATTTTAGTAATATCAACTTTAAGATAAATTAAACTTAAAAAAAAAATAATATTATATAATAATATTAGAAAAAAATTGATGGGTCAGTGGTTTAAATGCAAGACTATTATAAATATTAGAACTTTTTAATAGTTCCACCAAATCAGTGGGGTCCGACTAAAGATTCGGCTTTAGCCACATTCGGCTAAAATGTACCATCGGCCATACATTCCGGTTCGGCTGGAAAAACCCATGATTTGGCCGAAACCAAAGTTTTGTAGAGAGAGTCGAAAGCGGACAAACGAACAAAATTAGACTAGTTGCCAGCCAATTATTCCTTTCACGCGAACAAATTGTAATAAGACTATTCGTCCACTGGGAAATCCGCGAAAAGTTGCCAAGTCATGCACGTCCATTTGCCTAAATTCGCCTTTTGCGCAATTCGCAGCTTTCCGGTCCCAGTGGACGAATAGTCTTATTTTGATTTGTTCGCGTGAAGGAATAATTGGCTGGCAACATGGCACAACAAATACAATGAATGATACACATGTCTTCGATTTGCGCATGGCGTCACCGAGAGAATTGCCTCTTTTACATATAAATGTAATTTGTTAGAAAATTGCTTGTAAGTTAGCAAAAAAAAATTTAAACCTAAAAGAGATTATTATTAATAATATAAAAGACCATTTATTTAAAATATATACTCTTACACAAAATTAGGATACAAAATACAACTTGCCATTTACGTTAATAATTAAAGACAAATATTATTTAAAAAATAAAATTTAAGAATAATAAGTTAAGAAATTAAAACCAGCATTCAGTAGCAAACATAAATAAACACCAAGCAATCAGTAAGCTGAATTTTTTTTAATAAATAATACAATACAAACAACTTTGTAATTCCCCTTACGTGCACAATAGGCAATAAATACGAAGGAAAATCAAGTAGGGCCAAGATTCTTGCGCAGGTCGCATAGGCAATTTTTTCGTTTTAAGTGAAAGAAATTTCGATAGCACCTATTTTCTTAATATTGTTAGTTTCGTACAATAGTACACTTCTTTGTAGTAAAATACTAAACTTTCTCGTCAATTAAATTGTAAATTCTACAAAGTTCAAAAGTAAAGTTAAGTTGCGATAAAAGATAAAGTAACGAGCTGAAGTAGGACACGCTTTAGCTGGAAGTGGTAATTAAAAAAAGGTGACAGTGAATGGTATTTTGGGAGATCAGCTGAATAGAAAGGTAACATCTAAACTTGTTAATAAGATAGTTTGTCAATAATTTGTTCGAGTATCACAGAAGTGGCAAGTAATACCGGGTGTCCAAAAACTGTAAATAATTTCTAAATTTGACTTTAAACTTTCTAAATTCTAAAGTGATAAAAAACAATTTCTTATCGGTCGTAACGTGGATAGATTTACGCCTCAATTACGAAAGACGCTTCGGGTTTCTAGTGAAATTTAAATAAATTTGTTTGTTAAATTTAGTAAATTTTTCGCCGACTTATTGAGTAAATTTCTAATTTTTTTTAATTTTTTTATAAAATTAAGCCTTTGATAAATTTGTGAACAGCTAATATTGTCATTAGATAATAAGTTACGTATCAAATTTCCAATCTCTTGATAAATTAATTAAGGCTATCAGCGCCTAGCTAAAGGGTTATTTCAAACCTTTTTTTTATATTTTTAAAGAAAAATTAAATTCCAAACAATTTGTCAAGGAAAAGGTTAACTGATTAAAAACTGTATATTGTAAATATTGATACAAATGCTGATACAACCCAGTGGGTATCACACCTTTTTAGTTTTTTTTCTTTAAATAAAAACTTTTAAATTTCCTTTTTTCTTATTGGAAATAGTCATTTTACAGGACGTCAAAACCTTAATTTGCACCTATTGGTTTTCAGTTCATAATTAGTCGATAGCAGAGTTTGTCGGCAACTACTTATAGTGCGGAGGTGTAACGATTAACGTTTTTCCACTAGTAAGATAACAAAACAATCGTCTAACTAAACACAAAATATTCTTCAGGTTTCTAAATAAAAATTTATATAATCTTAGTCATTCTTATGACATGAGCCATATCATTGTAATGAATGATATATTTTAAACAATGATGCAATGTTATTTATTTATATTATTTATTTATTTTGATTTATTATCAACACTTTTTAACATATAAAATGGAGCAAAGCAGAATTTGCAGCAGTAATTTTAAAATTTTATATTTTTAGTCAGTTTTAACGCAACATTCCCGAGTTGATAAAGTCTTTGGCTTCTTGGGGCCAAAGCTGAACAATCGGCTTTGGCAAAAATTGACCTTCGATTAGACACTAGAAATTAGATGGCCTCCTGGGCGTGGGTGCGACAACAATGGCAATGGGTTTTTCCGCCTTCTAAATTATTTGCCGGAGCTATGATCGTCCACGAACAAGCTTTACCGTATCAGCACCAAACATTTCATGTTTGGTGGTATCGTAAACACG
This sequence comes from Listronotus oregonensis, assembly GCA_019359885.1. NCBI lineage: Eukaryota > Metazoa > Arthropoda > Insecta > Coleoptera > Curculionidae > Listronotus > Listronotus oregonensis. The sequence goes on along the minus strand of JAHBCN010021823.1, from coordinate 9,045 downwards.
TGGTTTTGATCACAAAAATAAACTAAAAATTTAGGATATCTAGTACTTTACACTAGTCGCAATATCCAATTACCCCCAAAAGTCTCCTTTTTATAAAAATCCAATTAACAAAATATCGTTGGTGTTTTTAATTAAATATTTTTTAACAGTTTGGCTGTTTAACGATCTAAAAAACTCAATACAAAAAATAAGTTTTCTTTTATTTTTACAATGTGTCGGTGGCGTTAAAAGACACATATTTAATATAGTTAGACAGAGTTATAACATATCTTCGCATATTACATAAAATATTTCTTTATTTTGAAAAATATTTCAAGTGATTAATTAGTCATTAACATTAATGGTGTAATTAAAAATATCTTAACGTAGACATTGAAAGTTAATTATTATAGAAACATTCTAGAATTATGTTAACCCATTTTTGATTATTTAAAATTTACATTTTTTATTATACCCAAAAGAAGTAAATACCAATTATTTTATATTTTAACATGGCACTTTTCTAATGACCCAAACATATGGATCGTTGATTTTTACTGTAAATAAATATTGCCTGACAACATGGATATGACACCAATAACCTGAGCGTAGTACCTCAAAATTTCTCTAAATAAATAACCTAAATTTATATCTTTGATTAGTCTAGTGCTATTTTTTTATCCAGAGACAGTTCACAAAAGTTTAAAGCCTAGCTTGGTAGGTACATAATGTAGGAGTTTTAACTAAAGAAAAAAATAGTTTATTAACACCGGACTTAAAAAATTGAAAGTTTCGATAAGAAAGAAAGACCACTGCAGGCTTTACCCCTCACAATCTAGGTACTCTAAAAATGAGGAAATGGAAGAAATGAAAATTTGAAGCTTTTTTAGGTGGGTCGTAAAGATATGCATTTTGTGTTGCTTTTCTGAAGACTTTCAGAAAGAAAATATATATTAAATAACTCTTTAAAGCAAATGACAAAAAAAGAACTTGTCCCCTTATAGCCCAAGATCTCCTGTATCCACTAGGGTGTCCGCCTGCGAGGGATTATAACTACTGGCATTGAATGAACACAGTGCAATGGAGAAATGATATATCACCAATGACGCCTTTTCACCCAAATATTTAGTCCGCAACCTCCTTTGTATTTACTCACGTGTCCGCCTTTTAAGATTTTTTTTAGTTGTATCAATACCTAACCTTGCCTGACATATTTTTAAGCACATCATGGATGACCGCCTTTACCTAAAAGGATTTGCTACTTTCTCCCCTTATATCTGTCATCTGTATACACTAGGATGTCCACCTTCGGAGGATTGTAACTATTGGCATTGAATGGACACATTAAAATGGAGAAATATTATATCACAAATGATGGCCTTTCTCCAAAATTTTTACTCCTGTCTGCCACCCCCTTTGTATGCAAACACGTGCCCCGCCTTTGGGATTTTGTTTGGTTGGGGGGAATATCTACTTGCCCGCAAGATACTGTAAATATTACACTGAATGAACACATTGCAATAGAAAAATTCCGTACTACCAATAACGACCTTTCACCAAAATATTAAACCATATCTGCCACACTTCCCCTTTATATCCACCCACGTGTTTGCCTTTTAGGATGTTGTTTGGTTAAGTAAATACCTACTTACCTGACATACTTTTAAGTATATCATATGACAGCTTCTACCTGAAAAAAATCCCCCTTTTAACCCTTATAATTATTTTTTGTATTCACCAGGGTGTTCGGACGCAAGGGGGAACACCGATGACGGCTCAATATCAGCTTTCTTTCTCCTACTATTAAGCAAGACGGTGGGTAACAAACTCTAGCTCAAGAAGAATAAAAAAGTTTAAATTCTGAAAAAAATAGTCGATTGGATAATGTTTTAAGAGTAATTTAGGTTTTAATTAGAATTACCAATTTTAGTTTAGATAATAAAAGGTAATGAAAAACTGACTTTAAATTAAAGTTTAACCTACATATATTTGCGAAAGGTATTGGTATCTTTAGTGGTGGACTCCCAAGAGCACCTCTCACCCGGAGGACCGACTGATGAAGAGGTTCTTTACTCTCGGAATATTAATGCAAAAGCAAAAAACAAATTGAATTGACACACTTGCTGGTACAACTGCAGCCAAGCACGTCATATTGAATAATAGTGACGTCACATATTAGCGGTGCAGTTTTCTTTACATTTATATTTATAGGTAAGTAAGTTTAACTTCAGTACCCAACAACATTCATATTTAAAATTTTAACAAAAATATGCTTATGCGTTCAAAATTAGCAGAAAAAAAAGAATAGAAATTGCTTTTATAATAACTACCTACTTCCAAAATTTGTAACGTTATTGGCAAAGCAAAAGTATATAGCCCAAAAAGTTGTTTTCCGTATGCATAAGTCATTTCACTGCTTTCAAGCAGTATTTACGAACACAAAGGTGGTCATGTTTCTGCCAATGGCACAATGGTTACATGTATTCATTACCCACGATTTCGGCCTATGTGGGAAGTTGTTTACATCATTGCGCTTTTGTTAGATATTCACAAACAATAATAACAGTGCAGACTAAATTATAATGGCGTCCTAAAATTTTTATTTATTTTATGTAAATAATTGCAGTCCACTTACTGATTTTTAGTCCTATGTATAAACTAATTTTTTCAAATTTCTTATGAAACAAGCATTTTTTCGAAAAAAAGCTGGAAATCTACATCTGCTTTATGATAATGGACATTTATCTTTTTATTTATTTAATTCACAAATATTATTTTATTTAAAAAACAAAAAAGTTATAACAGACAAACGAACTTCATCACAAAAGATCTTTTCTTTGTCTCACACAACTGGGACAAGTTCTCAAAGTTTCTTGGTGAATCCCAGATTGTTTCTCTTAATATTTCCAAAGCTTTTAACAAGTTTGACATGATGCGTTTGTTAACAAATTGACTTTCCACGGTCTCCCAGCTAAACTAGTCCTTGCTAATGGACATATATCAGTTATGTCACTTTTTCACCTTTTACCCCGTTAATTCTGAGGTGCCCCAGAGCTCAGTACTGCCACCAACTCTACTTCTTTGTCAAATTAACGATTTTCTCTCCTTAACAATTGTTCCCAATGGGAGTTTGCTGACGTACCCTTTACTCTAAAATTAATTTTCCTAAGATGGACTCTGGACTTGATTTAAAAGGCAAGCGTAGGGTAATGCAGTTTTTCGGGATTCCCTCCCTTTCCCACTCATGTTTTAAATTATGAGCGGCCAAATTTGCAGAACAAAATCAAACCCTCATAGGAAATTTTATTTATAAAAATAACCTAAATGGAATATAAAAATAGAATTTAGAATATTGTTCTCATATCTGAGAAATGGCGTCTCCAACAACTTTTAGCATCCTTGATTATATTCAAGTAAAGCTGTTTGGTTTATTAATAATGTCACCAGAAAAGTTTCTTTCTAAGGGAATATAAAAATAGAATTTAGAATATTGTTCTCATATCTGAGAAATGGCGTCTCCAACAACTCTTAGCATCCTTGATTATATTCAAGTAAAGCTGTTTGGTTTATTAATAATGTCACACCTACAGAAAAGTTTTCTTTTCTTGCTGATAGACGGGCTGTAGGATATTTTCTGAGGGTCTGGGGAATTATACTGGCTAGTTCTTTGAAGCAGAAATCGAGAAGATCAGATCTCTACTTCTGCTTTAAAGTATTAGCCAGTATAATATTTGCTCTGGCAGTTCCCCACAGAGCAACACCTAGTGCGACTAGAATGTGTTACTTTACAGTCCAACTTAGGCGGCCCCAAATTTCCCACTTTGTTCATTGCTTCGAGTATATATACAGTATGTCCGGCGAGGGGGTAAACAAGAGGGAAACGAACCAAAAATTTCATTTTTCGAGGAAAAGTCATTCCTTATAAAAAGTTTTGCTTGTCGAGAGAATACGATTGTCGGTGAAAGAAATAAAAAATTGTATACAGGGTGTCCCAAAAAATAAAAATTAAATTTTTTTACAGGAATAAATTACCCTTACTTTAAATGTTTTCAACAAAATGCTACTTTAGAAAATTATTTGAAATAATTATATCTTTCAAGATATTAGATTACGATAATTATCACTTTTTCAATTTAAATTTGCATTTCACTGAAAAAATGCGAAGGAATACCTTTGGTTTTGTACAAAATACGATAAATAGAAACCATCTATGATTATAATTATTTAAGGCCTGATTTACAAAATTAGATCAAAAAGTATTTTTAAAAAAAGTATCAAAAGTATTTTTCGTCTGTCCGGTAGCGTAGTGGTCAGAGCCTTGGTCCCCGCCGGCGATCCGGGTTCGAACCAGCCGCCGCAGACATATTTAGGTAGGTTATTTAAAATAACGTCCGTGGTGGCACTACCGCGTTGTCTAAAGGTGCTTGAAATGCAACATTTGCATGTTTCAGTGCTTGGACAACGTTGACGGAACAACTGGGGAAGAAATGGGTTAAACAAAAACCCGACACTCACGGTACTTTGGTAGTTAGGTTTATATATGTATATATAATCTAGGGTATAATATACATATATAATAATCTTCGTGAGTTGTCATAAAGATAAAAAAAAAAGAAATACGGTCCTATTATACCATAGTACGAAACTGCGCACCAAACATTTACTTTTTTAAAATACTGACGTCGGGGTTGCTATCTGAAGAAAGGAATAACATCATTCCAATAGCGAACATGTTGCGATGCTACAATTCCATTCGTCTAAAAACATTATTAGTTTAGGAAATTCCCTATTACCACCTAAAATCTTACTCCCTAACCACAAACAGAAATCCAACCTTTTTCCATTATCGCCATCTTCTAATGTTTGGTTAAAATGCGGTTTGTAGAAGCGTATCTTATTTTGCTTTAAAATTTCTTCAATGGTACTTTTTTGGCCACTTGTAGCTATGTAGCTCTTTTCCTCAAGGATAGTATGGGGTCTTCTCTAACAGACTGCAAAACGAGTAGAGTCGCTGCATCATCTTCATTATAGATTTTTTTACTAGCTTGCAGATCGCCCATTTGGTCACGGGTACATTAAAAAACCTTTCATGAAATTTTTCTATCATGTATCGATATGAAAAATCTCCGTTACCATAACGTTGGATTAAATGTATTCTTTTCTCCGTTGTTAGTATTTGTTAAAAATAATAAAATATCCAAAAGTTAATACTGAGGTCTCAGAATTTATTTGTGAAGTACCTATTCAAAGGTGATATTTAAAGGTATACAAAATCAAAGGTATACCTACGAAACTTCAGTGAGGTTAGGTTTATATTTAAAAAATTATTACTATTTAAACCTTATAAAATTCAGTATCCTGAAAGATATTATAATTTCAAACAATTTTCTTAAGTAGCATTTTGTTTAAAACTTTGAAAATAAGGGTACTTTATTCTTGCAAAAAAAAAATTTTTAACTTTTGGAACACCCTGTATACAATTTTCAATTTCTTTCATCGATAATCGTATTCCCTCGGCAAGCAAAAGATTTTATAAAGAATAACTTTTTCTCGAAAAATGAAATTTTTGGTCCGTTTGCCCTTTTGTCTACCTCATTGCCGGACATACTGTATATACTGTGGAACTTACTGCCCAAAGAGGTTTTCCCTTCTCCTCCAAATCTTCAAATATTTAAGATTCGTGTTAATAAACTTTCTCTTACCTTACTTAAGACACCTATAACACCCATAACATATACAGGATGTTTTTAAAAACATGCTAATATTTAAGGGGATGATTCTTGGACCCATTTTAAGAAAAAAACTTAATATTAATGTATGTCCTAAATGTCTTATCTTTTAAGATACAGGGTGTTAAAATTTCCAACACCTGATATAATTAATTTCTTTGTGCGTTCAGGGTAATTTTCTGTTACTATTCAGAAATGTATGTAGATTACCTTAATTTCATAATTTCGACGTTTGAAAGTTATCTTATTAAACAAATTATTGTTCAAAGCTACATAAATTGTTTTTTCTCGTAATTGGTCCAATGAGATGCAAATAAGTGAATTTATTTTTTTTTAATTGACCGGGGACTCCAAAAATAATTTTTATTTTAAGAGAAAGCAGTGGCGTACTACTTTTTCCTTCAAAAATATCTAGTCAGAATCCAGTATGGACGCCACTGTTGGAAATAAAAAAATGTTTTTTAGGTCAAAAATGCTCTTTAATGCATAAACGCCGTACACCAATTTTCATAAAAATATTTAAAGTGGTATGAAAACGACAATAAAAAAAATATTTTTTTCTTAAAATTTTAACATCCTGTATCTCAAAAGATAAGACGTTTAGGACATACACTCATATGAAGTTTTTTTTCTTAAAATGGGTCCAAGAATCTCCCCCTTAAATATTGGCATGTTATTAAGAAACACTCTGTATAACACATAAGTACTAATGGCCGGTTGCACCAACAATTTTAAGAGACCCTTAGCATTAAGTATTCCTTAAATCTCCAATCTAGCCAATCACATTGCTTGTTTGACCATTTTAAGGTTTACTTTGTGCTAAGGGTGCCTTAAAATTGTTGGTGCAACCGGCCATAAGGTTTCGAGGCTGTCCTAAGTTAAATAAAAAAAATCAGTGTAGTATCGTACTTTAACCCTACATTAGAGCATCAGCTGCGGTATAATTGACTCGTATATTGCAACGGTCAGTTAAATATCATACTCTCCATAAAATAAAAGATTACATAATTATTCCTTTTTTTAAATAAAACAAATATTTTTTATTTACCTTGGATCACGCAGAGTGTAAACAATTTTGAAGTACTTATCAGACCTCGAATATTTATGTACGTACATTAAAAGGAGAAAGAGTCATTAATCTGCGCGTTCCGATTGTTTTTTAAATATTAAATTTATGTTAAAGGATTTGTATCAGGCACTTTATGCTTTCATGATATAATTCTGTATTTACAGAAGATACACAATAAATAAGGGAACAAATACATGGTTTGTTTTAGTCTTAACAACACAATAAAATCCTTTTACAAACAACGATATATTATTCTTATCTTTTATAGAGATGTTCTATACCGTAATTAAAGGATAACGGTATTAAAGGTGCAAAAAAGCATGTTTTAAAGAAAAATATGTTCTAAAAAACATGGAAATGTATGTTTGTATAAATTGACTTGTAGTATTTTCAAAACAGTCTGCTCAACACAGGTAGCACTTTCGCAAGACATTTTTTTATTACTGGATTACTTGTCCATTGTAATGGCTGAAAAACACAATTCCAATTACTACGGTCAGAGGTATGTAGCTATATCAATGAAAATGTATGATCAACTAAAGTGCACGAAGTAACTATTCTATCAGCTTTGCACTGTACTTGATCATACATTTTTATTAATATAGCTACGTTCAATTGATATCAGCGCTGATCGTCGGTCGAGCATTAGGATGGAGGTTTAAATTTACGATTTTGTGAAATAGCACATTTTTTAATTGTAAATCTTTTATATAAATTTTAAAAAATTAAAAAAAAATCCAATATTATTACAATTTTAATGGCAGCATACAAAATTAGTTAGCGGTTCACTTAGAATTAATCGTGCGTTCTCAGCAGCGCTGTCTTATTGAAAAATCGTATTTAATTACTTCTCAGTAATTGAATTACTTTAATTTAATTACTTTTCGAAAAAGGGAACTGAATTTAGATTATCAATTAATAGAATAATGTAATCGTAATTGATAATTGATTTTTACGAATCCCATACTTATCCTATAATTAGAAAGTAATTCAATTACTTATAAAGTAATTAAATTACTTAGAAAAATTCAATTATCTAATAAATAATTCAATTACTACAAAAATGTAATTACGTTTCTTCACGGAAAATCTGCCGGAATTTTGGCCAGCCAAAAGAACATCTTGAAACACGGCGGACCGCGTTGAATCCGGCGAACGCCGCCTTCGCGCCGATTTAGTATTTTCGATTAATGCTTACCGCCACCGTTTTTATATTTTTTTTTGTTGAAAAATCTGTTAATGTTTGGGGTAGAATAAAATGACATTTTTATTTTAGAGTCATTTAATGTTGAACTTACCGAGAAAGCAATTTGAATAGTGTGACGTGCGCGTATGATGCATATTAATATAAATATTTTATTTGTTTATTAATATATGTGGTAATTTAAATAAAGTAATTGCTAAAATATTCAATTACTTTAGTTTTAATTGATAATTGAATTACTTTTTAAAATTATTTTTTAAATGTTGTAAATCTTGAAAATAAGTTTAAGAATTAAAAAAATGCAATGATTCTACAATTTTCATGACACAAAATTGATTAGCGCTGCACCTAGAATTAATCGTGCGTTGTCACTTGGTTTTAAGGTTTCATTTTATATTTAACACAATATTTTTGTTTGTATAAACTTTATGTGTACAATAGTAAAATAAAAAAAACGACTGCCAGACACTTAAAAAATTTTAGACATCTTAAATTTAATAAAAAGTCTCTATTTATTATTGCTTTTTCATTTCCCTCCCTCTTCGTCTTATACAAAATAATATGGTTTTTCTGTGATGGAAAAAAAAATAACATTTAATCTCTGTTAACAGGTACCAAAATGTCAGTTTTTATGAAATTACTTTTTTTCCCGGAAAAAAGTGAGTATTTGTTCCCGGATATATGTATATAAACATTAGTAAAGGTAGATATTTAATTTTAGAATATTTTATTATACAAAAGTTACATTTTCTATGTATCAAAAGTACAATTATTATTAAATGTGCATTGCATAGATGACATACTAGTAAACAACCACACTAAGTTAGCAATTTTTAAATCAAATCCATCAAATCACAAAATTACTTTGACAGATATTTGATTACTTTAAAGGTTTCCATAGCAACGCAGGTATATTGTCGCTCTAAGTACAATAGCCCTTTAGGTTAAAACTGCAAATAATTAATTTTCTGACATTAACATATGGTTATAATATGTTTTTTCAACATTAAATCGTCGTTTTTTCCGTCACAAGAAAAAAAGTGTATTATACACGGGAAAATATT
>JAHBCN010021822.1:0-13882 GCA_019359885.1 Listronotus oregonensis | reverse complement strand
GTTTTTTCTAAAACCCACAAATAAGTGCAAAAAACACAGGAGTAAATTGTGAATTAATTGAAAATGTTTGTTTCATTTTACAAATCATAGCATCTGGCTATAAAATTAATACAAATGAATTTAAATTTTCATTAGATCAGACAAGAACATTTTATTTATCATTTTATAATTGGTACTATATGCCCAGTACAGTTCATAAGGTATTAGTTCACGGTTTTTGACTTACCAGTTGGTCAACTTTCGGAGGATGCTGTGGAAGCAAGACATAAAGAATGTCGAAAAATTCGATTAAATAATGCCCGTAAGTGCTCTAGAATATCTGCAAATACTGATATAATTAGAACGCCTTTGTTAACATCAGATACCCATTTAGCTAGCATCAGAAAATTTAAATCTAAGGAAAACTCTACCAAATTTGATTTTCAGTTAGAAAAGTATGTGTTTATTAAAAATCCTATGGATTCCCCTATTTCTTTAGATTTTTCGTAACCTAAAAATTAAAGAATATAATCAAGTAGTTCTGATTCAGAATAATAAGCCTAAAATTTTATTCATAATTCGTTTTTGATTATTTATTTTGTTTTGCAAGCTATTGTTAATTTGAAGAATTGGTTTTTTTATTAAGTAGTTTAATAATCAAATTTATTTACTTATATTAATATGTTTTAATTTTTAACTTTAAAAAATTAAGTAAGCTCTGTTGTATTTCGGCCACACTGTATACATGAAATTATCAAAAACCCCAACCAAAATAAAAAATCGACGGATCCGAGCGTTTTTTCGAGAAAAAACACCCGAATTTTGAATGAATTTATAGGTTATTTTAGTGACACACTGTATACCCCAGTCGTGGCACCAAAATTTATTTTTGTTTTTAAATTGCATCTGGTGTAATCAGAGTTATGATTTTTGTCGCGTCGTACCATAAGATCGTAACACTGCGCGTCATCCCTCCCTCCTTCACTCCTCCGCTTTAAAAACCAAACCTAGGGTTTTTAAGTCAAGCATTTTCAACCATAATCAATTTTATGATTCTTATAATACTTTGGACGACTTATAAAGAAATATGAGTTAAAGGAGGATTTGGTGATTTTTTGCAATGTTGAGAGAAATAGACAATTTTTGAAGCTCGCTTGCTGTTAAAGTTAGACAAGACTTTAGTTGGTGAAAATTGTAGGAAATTTAATGGTCTTTAAAAAAGTATAGAATAAACAAAATTATAGGACTATAAGTTTCCGAGATATATCGAAAAAACGTTAAAAGTCTAAAAAATTCGTGGTTTTTGGGCTGTCAAAAGTTCTCCCATCACAAATTTTGGTGGGAAACCACAGATTACTGTTATTAGCACCCTAATAAACTAATTCAAACAATAAAACTAAATAACCTATTTCATGCTTACTTGGGCCGTATTTTAAATGACAATTTGATTGGGCTAAAGAACCTACTCAAAATTGTTCACCAGCTCTTCTACTACCACTTTAGATCCGGCCTCAGTTTTAATTTTGCCCCGGGGCCCGTAGCTACGTAACTACACCACTGTTTGTAGTATTGTGACACTAATTGTGCAATAAAAACGTTTTTCAATTTCTTTGAGTTATGACTCTATATAAGAGGCATCGCGATATTTTTAGAAACAATTCAGACATTTTTAATAACAAATTACTATTTTTTTTTATTAAACTCAAAATATTAATTGTCATCTGGGTTTGTTTGAATAACTGTTAAAACTACGGATTGGTTAAATAACTTGTTCCACTGATCACCAAACAAAATGCATAAATAACATTTTTGCACGCTCAGGTAATATTGCAACTTTACTGGTTAGATTATGTCATCTGTAAGTGATGTTTGTGAATTCCTCATTTCACTTTAAACGCCCCCTTCAGTTCCCTGCTCTGTTTTGGAACCATCCGTATACCAGATGAAGTCTTCAACCGTGCCGGGGAGATCGGGTTGCTACCACTCACTCCAATCTGAAATTTTTACCTCAAAGTTTTTGTTGAATGAGTATTGGGGAATCATCTGGTCTGTTCTCTTGTCCAGGATGTAGCCGCCAACCTGACTTTTTATGTTGTGTCCCAAACTAGCGTAGACACCAGTTGATTTCTGTTGCAGTTGGAAGTAGCTCATTCTTGCCTCTCCCATCACTATGAAGTTAAGTGGTGGAAGGTCTAAGAGACACTCCATGGCTGCTGTTGGGGTTGTTTTAATTGCTTCTGTTATACCTAAACAAGCAAGTCTCTGTACCTTGGCCAGTTCTTTAACAGCAGTTCTTTGTCGCATTTTTGTCTACCATACCAGTGATGCGTATGTTATCATAGGCCTTACCACCAAGGTGTATAACCAATAAACCATGTTTGATTTAAGGCCCCATGTTTTCCCATGAGCGCGTCTGATTAACATAAGAGTCATCTCCACTTTCTTTCTTAATTTCTGAAGATGTTGGTTTCAGTTCCAGGTAAGTTTAGAGTCTAGGATGACACCCAAATATTGTACCTTTCCCACAATCTTGATTGTTTCACCTCATAGGGTCAGTCCTAAGCCCTCTAGATTTCTCCTTTTGGCAAAAGCAACTCTGGCAGATATGGTAACTGCGTTTAGGGCCTATTGCATTTTATCCCTAACAGTATTGTTAAATTTTCCTTGGGCTATAATGACGAGATCGTATGCGTATCCTGGTGCCCTTCCAGTTGAAGAACATTTAGTAGGTCGTTCATGACAAGGTTCCATAACAGTGGGGACAGAACTCCCCTTGCGGACATCCTCGCCCAACCCGAGCTACAAGAGTCTCTTCAAGAATTGAAGTATATACTGATCTGCTCTTAAGCCTACAGTCTATCCACCAGCAGCTTGTTGCGTCGATCCCTCTGCACCTCGACGCGTTTGAGATAGATGTAAGGGACGTGTTGTCAAACGCTCCTTCTATATCTAGAAAGGCACACATTAGTACCTCCTTGTATTTGAGAGCATATTCGGGCTTTTCTACAAGCTTATGTAATGCTGTTTCTGTGGACTTACCTGCTGTGTATGCATGTATATCCGTGTGTAGAGGTCTGTTCCAAAGTGCATTCTCCCTGATGTGCCTATCCAGCAACTTCTTTAGGGTCTTTAGCACGAACGACATCAGACTGATTGGTCTTAAAGATTTTACCCCGTCCTGTCCGGTTTTCTCAGGATTGGGGATGAATGCTACTCTGATTAGTCTCCAGGTTGTTGGTATATAGCCCAGAGCCAGACTGCCCCTTAAAAGTAGACACAGTCTATGTAGTAAAAGCTCTGGTCCTTTCTGAAGCATTACTGGATAAATGCCATCCGTTCCTGGCTATTTATAGGGTTCGAATGAGTTTATCGCCCATTTAATTTTGCTACCTGCAAGGCCTTCCTGGAGCGGTATCCTGTGATTCCTAGGTCTGAACCTTTGCAGTCTTCCAGTGACATATTGGTTATTTTGCATCCCGGAATGTGTACTCTGAGCAGTTCTCTCATGGTCTTATTTGCCGTTCTTATATATATTTTGGTATATTTTTACATTCCTAATCAACTCAATATTTTGAGCGTGCAAAAAATAGCGTAAGCATAATGGTCAGTAAGTTCTTGTTGGTTTTGCTGGTTTTGGAGATCTGGACTGCGTCTCAATCTCCAAACACATCTTTAACCAGTAAGGAACACGTACTGACCTTAATACTTAATATACTATTTTTTTAGCTGTAATATATGCCATGCTCAGAAATCATCAAACGCCGAACTGGAAAACCACATGTTTGAAGTCCACAAAAATAAAAAATATAAGTGTAGCCTTTGCCCCAAAACATTTGGAAGGAAACATTTATTAGCTAGTCACGAAACGATTGATCATAAGGAAGAAAATTATAAAAAAGAAATTCTTCTAAAAGCTTTACTACAAGAGGAAATTGTTATACCCACAGACAATGAGCAGTCAACAAAGGGTGTTAAAACGTCCAGGAAAGGAGTGAAGCTGGGAATTGTTGAGCTCGATATAAACAAGGTTTTTAATGAATTAATTCAGCAAAATGATAGCGATGTTGTTCCAGATGGATCTCCACCACGTCCTTCAGTAGGAAAGAACGTTGTTACCTTAAGTAACGAATATCAAAGTGTTGAAGATGCAAGAGCGTGTAGGATTTTAGAAGAAGAATATATAAGTTATTCAGAATAGTTAAAATATGTAAATATATTAGGTGTTACGGTTATCGTGATTTTTTTACCAATTTTACGTTATAATTCTAATTCCAGCCTTATACTACCCAAACGTTTGTTTTTATTTAATTTTATGGTCTCCTTAAAAAGTATGCTTTTAAAATTTTTAATAAAAGATAATTTGGTTTCTGTTCTTTATGAAATGCCTACATCTAATTCTTCTTTCTTACAATTATTATATTTTACACTTGTTGCAGATTTAGTAGCGACAAAATAATTCACACTAATTTAGACCTTAGATGCCGACCTGGAGTTAGCCTCTGGCGATATCTACATTACTTAAGGCATATTTACTTTCTTAGCTGCTTACAGCAGCTGTAAGCGTTTTCGTTCTTTTTCCAATAAATTGATTACGTCAGCCTTACAAAGCTCAAAGCGATTGTTAGTGGTCTCGAAAGATAACTAACCACTATCTAACAGGTTTTAATAGTAAAGAGGGTAAAATATAGCCGAATTTGGGGTTTAAAAACTACACAAACTCTAATCTGAATATTTTACAATTATTTGTCATCTTTTATCGATTAACATTTTAATGGTCAGTCGTTAGACAAACTTGGTAGCAACTATCAGACAGAAAAATATGCCTTTACTTTCATATCGCACACTCCCTTTAAAAGTGATAATTCAGAAAAATCAACGAGTGACACAAATCAAAAAATGTAATTTTTTTACAAGCGGCAAGAAAATACCACATTTTTCAAAAAATTGATGCTATTAGCCGTTACTATGTGGTAATTAATCATCATGAAGAACACTGATAAATAAAACTACTATGTTTTAACCACTAAAATATATTCACAATTATGTAGCAGTTCAATCACAGAGTCATTTTCAAACAAAATTTTTCAGACTAAAGTATCAATACAAAATAAGGTGAATTTATACCTCTAAGTGGTAAATATATTCTTGGGAGGGCGGAGCAATTAACAGTTTATTATGGTTTGGCGACGAAATAGCGGGAAAATAGTTCGGTTTGGTCATTAGCAGATGTACATTATTTTTATTGCCTTTGTATATATCTAGGGATTCCAGATAGTTTAATTTATTCATTTATTCAACCAAGGGCCATAAATTAAACTATCTGGAATCCCTAAAAATATACAAAGGCAATAAAAATAATAATGTACATCTGCTTAATGACCAAACCGAACTTGTATTTTCCCCGCTATTTACTGTCGCCAAACCATAATAAACTGTTAATTGCTCCGCCGCTTCCTAAGAATATATTTACCACTTAGAGGTATAAATTCACCTTATTTTTGTACTGATACTTTAGTCTGAAAAAAAATTTGTTTGAAAATGACTCTGTGAGTTGAAACTGCAGTAACAATAATTGTGAATATATTTTAGTGGTTAAAAAAACATAGTAGTTTTATTTATCAGTGTTCTTCATACCACATTTTCTAATCTTGCGTAAATTAGGTATTTTTGCTAAATTACACTCAGCAATAAGTGTTTCAACTACCCCCACGCATCGCATAATCGGGCTTCGGATAACCGTCTGAATGTTAATTATTAAAGGAACTTAAATTTGGGTTTTATTTTAAAGTTAAGGGCAAACATAGATTTAAAAAAAAATAGTCATGTCACAATTAAGTTGTTTTCGGCCCAATTTAGTTTGTTGCAGATCGTTAGAATTCATTTGCTTCTATACTTTAAGTCCAAAATTTCAATGACGCATCGCTCGCCTTTAGAGTGCCCTGGGTTGTGCGGCGTCAGGGGAATTATTCCAGTAGCGTGTGCATTTCAGAAAATAAATGATAAAATTTCGTCAAAACATAAAAATATTTTTTACAAGCAAAAGTTATTTCCTCACATTTTCATCAACCCTTTAAATTAGTAACAAGCCTATATTATTTTGGTTATTATACGGATTAATGAAAAATGTAAATTTTTTGCTAAATTTTGCACATTTTGAGGTCATAGAACACAAATTTGAGTTTTTTTTTGCGATTTCTCATAGTTAAAAAACACATTTTTTACTTGCATTTCTTCTCCAATTTTATTTTGCTATATATAAAAAAATAAAATTTCAGCCTTAACATAAATTAAAAAAAAAAACGTAAAAACAGAACGATAGACAATCCAAATTACACCGATTTGCCAATTCACCACCGATCCTGCAAATTCAATATTAAATACGATATTTGCACGCATTGTTTCATCAAAAATATCCACTATATAAGGAACACGAAAGCTCTGAAATCATCAGCTTGTAGAATCCAATAAATATTTTGGGTCTTTCGAGTTCCATATTTAGTGGATATTGTTGATCAAACATTGCGGGCCGAGCGAAGCAAGGTCCGCATACCTTATAACAATGTCAGAAAAGAAAACTATTACAACTTGGCAACAGGTCAGCATTTTTAGAATTTCGAGTTGAATTCGGACTCAAACGTTTTACCTACTTTTTATTGAAAATTAAGGTTTTTTTTAAGTGATTTTTTTTAATATTAAAATAGCATGAGTTTTTTTAATATGTTTTCGTGCAAATAACAGAATTTAAAGGAATATGTCGTAAAATGTAATTAAAAAATTTAATTATTATTTTTTTGAAATACTATAAGAGGCGGACAAAAAAACAACTTTTGATTCATGTTTAACAATTGGAAAGTAGGGAGTGTGCAAAAAATAGCAAAAAAATCGCATTTTCCAGTTATCCGATTAATTACTAATATTGTTTATTTGCCTTTTAAAACACTGAATACCGTACGCGAAAAAACTTTTGTTAAAGTTGCACATATCTCTGCACCATCCAAAGTGGTTAGTTCAGGATATATTTTTAACAATTATTCATTATTTTAACGTTAACTGAGTTTTTTTTTGTATGGGGATTACTAGTTGAAGGTTGGTTAATATTCATAGTTTACTAAATTAAAAGCACTTAACAACACTAAAATAAAATTGGCACAAAACAATATCTATATACTACGAAAATTAGAAATTTACAATATTTAGAAAATACCCTGCATAGCAATTAAAATTTAAACTCACAAAATTTGTCCATAATTAATAAAATTGTCCATAACTAAATAAAATTATCGAACAGCACGAAAACCCTGTCGATACGCTTATTTTCAAGTCTGTTCAAGTTGTAAACTAAGGGATGTGTGTTGCCACATTTATTGTCTTTTCGATAACAATGATCGCTGGCTGGTAACCTTATTCTCGCGAATTATGACATGTGGCGATGAAACTTTTGACCGATTCACTGTTATTTGAGCAAAAAAGTATATCATAGGCTTAAAAATTATTTACTAATGTTAGATTTTTATTCAGTCGCTTCGTCGGTTGGGTGGCCGTTATTAAATGAGTCACTGACAGAAATTTTTGACTTTAGGTATAGGGGTTCATTGATAAAACACTTGTTACGCCTGTTTCTTATTAAAATGAGAATATTTTGAGACCTTATTCAGTTAAAAAATAAAATTTGAGATTTTTGGACTTCTCGCCTTTGAAGAGGGGATGCGATATGTAACCTGGCTTTTAGGAGCCCGTTAAGTAGAACTTCTGTTATTACAAACAAATAGAATACAGTTAGTAGGTTTAAGTTTGCGAAACATGTACAAGCGACCTTTATTTCTGTTGATATTTTGGGTGACTTCGTTAAATTAAGCGACAATTGCTTAGAATAAAAATTTTGTTTTTATCGAACTTAATGTGTAAAAATTAATCTAGTTATTTTTATAAACAGTTATATGTTTCAAATCAGTACAATAAATTATTATGAATACAAATGTTGTATGTTAATGTTTTTACAACCCTTTTTTCTTAATCTTTTCCTCCAAAAACAATAAAAATACCCCTTTTAATATAAATAATTAAACTTTTTACGCCTAATTTATATCGATGATATCCAAAGTGGTGTATATCTACCACCAGGGGTCGCATACGACCTACAAGGGCTCCATGTTAGCTATTTAATACATTTGACCCAAAATCGAAAAACATGGCAAGTGGTCGACCGGACACAAAAGTAGGATCGATACTAATATAAACAACAAAACACGTGGAGCAAATAAAACTTGATTAGATGTCCAGCAGACCCATACATTTTTAACCGAAAATTGATTATTAAGGACTTTGACCAGGGGTAACCAAAGTCATGACTATATCATTTACTATTCTTTCGCTTGAAAACCTCTATAAATACGTTTCATTAATGTGAGCTGTGCTTTAGATTGAAATTTATTTTACTAATTGTAAGACATACCAAATCCAGTGACGTACCCAGAAAAAAGCTTTATGGGGAGCAAGCCATGCCCGCTGCAGGCTCGCAGGAGGATAGTCCGGCGAATCCGAAAAATTTTGGGGGTGCCACCTGCCCCACAGGCCCAATTTTTACCAAGAAGTCGTTAAAAGAACCATGATTCGGCGCCCTCTTAAATGGCAAATGCGCACGTTGTCGACATCGGCTGTCTTGTGCTTCGTGATTTTCACTCGCGCCTAGAGATACCCCGTGATCACAAGCTTCTTGACAGTGTTGACATATGAAACATGCTTTATTATACAGAGACTCGGCGCGTTATTTAAAAAGTAGGCTTTTTCTGAATAGTGCATTTAATGTAAAAAAAGCAAATCATAGGTCTTTTCTAATACGTCTCCGCATTTTAACGTTTGATATATAATTGCTAACCAGAACTAACCATGACCGACTAGAACTTAGGGCTTTTGAATTTGTCTTAATTATTTGTAGAAGTTATAAACAAAATTTTAACAACGTCTTAGAAAAAATCCGGGGAATATATAATTACACTTTTAAAAAAAATTGTAACTTCTACCATAACAAAAATTATAAAAATTTTGTTAATAACTTTTATATAGGAATAATTTAGACAAATTCAAAAGCCCCAAGATCTAGTCGGTCATGGTTAGTTCTGGTTAGCAAAGCGGCTTTCTATTTTCCCCAATTATATTTCAGATGTAAAAATGCGGGGACGTATTAAAAAAGACCCCAAAGTATTACATTAAAATGTAATTTTTTAGCCGAGTCCCTGCATAATAAAGTTTTTTATGTGTCAACACTGTCAAGAAGCTCGTGATCACGGGGTATCTCTAGACGCGAGTGTGATTTTCGGGGAAACCCCGCCAGTTCCTGTAGACACACGTTGTGCCCACTGCTGAGACGGATTTTATTTTACCGATAACCTTAGGTGACTATTCGCATGTCATACGAAATTTTAGAGATGAATTTATTTAAAACCTGGTATGTATATGAAAGTAGTTTAGTATGTTGTTAATTATAAATGCTAAATTATGCTATATAATGCTAAATTTATATGCTCGTTTTTTTTAGGCTAAAATTCTTTCTCGTCTTTTGGGAGGGGGTGCAAATCCCCCCTGCCCCCTCTCTGGGTACGCCACTGGATGCTCATACTCTATGAAATTCTATTTCATCAATTGGAAGTTTAATTTCCATAATAATCTATTTTAATATTTGGAAAGCTTGCAACAACACATTTTTAATTGACTATACGCACTGTGAACACATCAGATCTAGCTTAAAAATAAACAATTATGTCTGCTGATAAGTCTATAGTTTTTATGTCTGCTGATAGGTATCGGTATTCCATATATTTACAAAGCGTTGATTTTTTTTTAGTAATCATAAACTAAGGCGTGTTGTTAAATTCATCAGATGGTTTAGCGCTGAAATATATCGTGACGTCACACTAGATTACCGCTAGTTTTATCCTTGTCCATATACTACTAAAACAACGGCCATCTTATAGTGCTTTTCCATCAATTAATTTAAAAACAGCGATTAGTGCACACGATTCATCGATGAATTTAATAACACGCCTCTACTATAATCTAATCATACTTATTCGCGTATTAAAATAAACTGTGTTGTTATAAGTCAGTGCTAATTTAACATAGAATATCAGTTTTTATTAGTATCACCCACCGGCCTCTAAAAAGGACTACAAACTGACTCCCATAAGAGCTTGTGTAATAAAAATGGTTTATACATGCGCTGCAAGTCTCATAGGTATTTTTGGAAATAACTAGGACTTAAATGATAGTGGCAACATTACAAATATGGGACAAACTTTATTCCATGTGTCAACTGTCATTTAGTTGATTAGTTTTGTAAATGTGGTCCTTCGAAGTAGGGATGTTGCGGATCTTGTTTTTGTCGTTTTTTTACTAGAGATAAGTTTCTAGCTCCAACTTTTATAAAATTTTTCCAAATAATTTTAACCTTTGTTTTTCTGTAACAAATTTGGTCCAATATTCAAACTCCTTCAAACATCCCTTTGGTAGATAATGCTAAAAAGACATTTTTATTTAATAATGTATTACGATCGTCAGTTTTAATGCGACTAAAAGATAAAAAAAAACCTCTTTCGAATTTTACATTCGAAACGGGCATACATAGCATTTGTTTGGCAAAATTAAAAATGTTTTGATATTTTTATTTTTCCTCTTCATCCCTTAATAGGTTTACTGTATGTCAACTTGTCAATATTATCTGACACACTAAAGTCTAGTTTTCATTCATTATCGGATGATAAGAAAAAGCTAAAAATCCAATAAATGACCAAAAAGGTAATAATCTAATAAATGTGGCAACCCTGGGCACAAGCACCTGCCTCGTTTGAATTCGACATCAAATTTTACAAAAACTATAAATGTTAATTTAGTAGGTATTTTTTTTAATAGGTAAAGAAAGAGATTTAACGTGCTTTTATTTAAAATAAAGTTTAGGGAACAAGTTTATCGGAAAAATAAAATGTATTTGTTTTTTTTATTGTAGTAGTTACGGTTTATATAGGGGGTTTCCTAAGTAATCTAAAATATTTAAGAGATTCCTCATATGTATAAATGAAAAAAAGTGCGTGGTAACATATGCCAAAAAATGTCTCCTTTTCAAAATTTAGCCTGTTGAATTTAATTTTTTTCGTTTTTTTGTAATTTTTAAAAAATTGAATCGTCTTCATTTCCTCAAACTTTAAACATGTTTATATGAGAGCATGTTTTAAGGTAAATACAAATGTAATCTATTTAAGTAGCAAAGGTTTGCGCATAGGCATTATTATATAATTATTTTGTAAAATATAAGCACGCCACTGATATTTTTAAATTTGTTAATTTTATTCAATACCTGATATAAGATGTCTCTTAGCATTTTATAATTGCAACTTCGTTTAGGAGAAAAAACTATATTTTATTAAAAATGTATGAAAAATAATTTTATTTTAGAATGCAAACTTGTTTAAAGAATAATTAGTTAAATGGTAAGAGGATAATAAACAATGATTGCATATTAAAACTAAATAAAAACATTTTAATTTTCCAATAATTAAAATAAATCGAAGAATAAAACACCATTTGTTTGGAAATAAGACATTCTCCACATTTGTTTATATGAACTTTTTTATATAAACACACTTAAGGAATTACCTCCTAAAATACAGGGTGGCCGGCCATATTTTGACCCATTTTAATCGAGAATAACTTTGGAACAAATAAAGGTATCAAGATGCGGTTTTTGCAGATGCACTTATATTTCTTTAAAGTTTATTCTCGTAACCTTCAGATTTTATGTGACATTCCATTAGCTCAAAAACAAAATGGCCGATTTTCCATTATAGGGACAACTATGTTATTTAAATGGAACACCCTTATATGTTTCTATATTTTCAAAATTTAATCTTTCCCCTTTAAAAAATGTAACACAAGCTATGGTTATCTCAAAAACAACGTATTTATTGACCTTCGAAAAATTGACTGCATGTCGACCAACAATATTATTTAACAATTAAAATTTGCTTCATATGTTACAAAAAAAAGGATCGCCAAAGGTTTAGGTTATTCACAAAATATTAGTAACAATAAGGTTACATTACTTTTTAGGAAAGTCGACTGCAAATATTAAAAATACCTTCCGCCGAATTCGACGCACTTATTTAAATTCGAAAAAACTTATTAAAACTATTGACTAAAAATTCTTCAGGAATATTTTCTATTATGTTTCGGATATTAATTTTTAATTGCTCTAAATTTTGGGGAAGTGGACTATAACACCTCTCTTTCACATATCCCCACAGAAAAAAATCTGGAACAGTCAAATCTGGTGAACATGGTGGCCAGGAAATAGGGCCTCCTCTTCCAATCCACCGGTTTCCAAAAACGTTGGTCAGTGAATCCTTGGTAATGTTAGCATAATGTGGTGTAGCCCCATCTTGTTGAAAATAGACGAAATTCAATAGATTTTCTTCTTGCAATTGGGGATAAAAATATTTCCAGCATATCAACGTAAGTCCAAGAGGTTACAGTTGGTTCATGAAAAAAAAAATGGCCCATAAATTTTTGCTTTGACATACCACACCAGACTGTGACTTTTGGCGAATCTCTAACGTGTTCGTTATATTGTCGAGGATTTTCTGTTGCCCAAAACCTGCAGTTATGCTTAATTACTTTTCTATTAAGGTGAAATGTGGCTTCGTCTGACATTATTAGTCTATCAAAAATGTATATTGTTCCTTACTAAATTTTGAATTCTACTGCAAAATTCCACCCTTTGTGGAAAATCAGTTTCTTTTATTTCTTCTAACATTTGAATTTTGTATGGCTTTAATTTAAGTTCTTTTTCATGATTTCTTGTACTGTAGTTTGGAATATGGACTGAACTTGAGATTTTTCTTGTTGACAATGTTGGATCTTCCTGAGTTATCTCCAGAATTTGTAACGTTTTATTTAGCAAATTCTCATTGTTTACTAATTTCTTTTTACGGGCTAAAGATCCTGTACTCAGAATTTTCTGTACCAGATTTTAATTGAATTTTTGTGGGTTAAACATGTTTCTAAATCTTCGCTGGGTTTCTTTTACTGATTTGGTTTCGGCAAACATAATAACACATTTTCCTTTTTCGCTTAACGAGAACATTTTGCGCTTCCCAATTAAAATAACTTGTCAAAAATGACCAACAATGGCTGACAATGAGGCTTGTTGCTGTTATGGAAACGAGATAACTTTGTTTCCACAGGCGACTTTTCAAAAAATCCTTTTAAAATAATATTCCTATTCGACATACAGTCAATTCTTTGGAGGTCAATAAATGCGTTATTTTTTTAAAATAACCATAGCTTGTGTTACATTTTTTAAAGGGGAAAGATTAAATTTTAAAAATATTAAAACATATACAGGGTGTTCCATTTAAAATAACAAAGTTGTCCTATATCGGAAAATCGGCCATTTTGTTTTTGAGCTAATGGAATGTCACATAAAAATGGTAAAGATACGAGAATAAACTTTAAAGAAATATAAGTATATTTGCGAAAACCGCATCTTGATATCTTTATTTGTTCAAAAGTTATTCGCGATCAAATTGGGTCAAAATATGGACGGCCACCCTGTATTTTAAATTAGTTAGGACAAAACCTGGATAATAAATAAACAATAGATGGTATTAAATAGATAAATACAAGTCTTGGGAAAATTTTCATTCATTATAATCGATTTATTTTAAAAAAACAATTATACTGAAGAATGTATATAAATAATAGTAACCTAATCTAATCTAACCCTGTTAAGATAGGAAAATTAAGAATTAGATGTAAGGTATAATTTTTTTTTCTCGTCATAGCACGTTTTATCAATTACGTGAGTTGAATGAAAAATTCTGAGTCATATATTGAAAAACAACAGCACGTTAAA
>JAHBCN010021821.1:0-14011 GCA_019359885.1 Listronotus oregonensis | reverse complement strand
CCCTGATTGAATCCACTTTTTAAATCATTTGATTTTAAACTAATTTTAAAAAAATATTTTATCAACAAGTGCATCCTAGATCGATTAACCCAATAAGAAAGATCACTGTCCTTACCGAAAGGTTCGCACTTGAAGCAAGCAAACTTTGAATCAACCTGAAAGGTATCCCTTCCCTTTATTAGCAACGAGACTAACAACAGCCGGGACCATTTCAAATGGCTAACGCACATTTTATGTCAAACGAAAATAAAAAAAAAACCCCACGTCAAACAACAATTATAAACAGTCACTTTTTTTGCAAAGCAGTGATATATCGCGAATAAAAACGTTCTGAGGTGGTAGACAGTCGAAACTTTTAAAATACAGCGCGAGGCTTGTGAAAAACTGAATTTCTCTCGGCGGGCGCGTTTTTGATATTCGAACTGTTGGGTCCGCCTCTTTACGTCACAAGCTTCAAACTAGTGCGACTGAACTACAGTTCTACGGCTCATGCAATGGAGTTTATTTTTTGTTTAAGTTCGTGAGTTTTTTTTTAAGATAAATATAGATTTGGTTTTGGGTCCGTAATCTTCTGTAATTTTGATGTTATTGTAGCTATTTTTGATATCAAATTTAAGTAATAAATATATAGTTGTTAAAAAACTGTTTAAACTGGCAATTTTTGATCAGCAAAAAATTCCCGATAATTAGTCGTTTTAATTTCTAAAACTACCAAAAATAAAATGTTGTTTTTTTTTGTAATTTTTAGCGAGAATCGTAA
This sequence comes from Listronotus oregonensis, assembly GCA_019359885.1. Taxonomy (NCBI): domain Eukaryota; kingdom Metazoa; phylum Arthropoda; class Insecta; order Coleoptera; family Curculionidae; genus Listronotus; species Listronotus oregonensis. Next base: position 13,251 of record JAHBCN010021821.1, on the reverse strand, counting down.
TATTAAGCATTAGTAGTATATTTGGGATCAGTATAAAAAAAAATTGGGTTTTTTAAAAAAACAAAAAAAATAGCAAAAAGGTTTGTTTTTTACTGGCGGCCGCCTTTGCTTTCTTTATATGGACTATTTTTACAAACACGTGTGGGAACGGGCACTTTATAAAAATCAAAAGCAGTCGCGATTCAAACCAGCCCTTTTTTGTACTTTTTACGTTTTTTTCCTTTCAAAGAGAACCAAATTTTTCATTCAAAACTGATCCAACTATAGACATTTGAACAGGTATTTTGTTTAGCGATGCCGCCGAGGTTTTTCGAGAGATTTCTCTCGTATTTTAATGTACAATGAGAAAAAAATTAAACACTTATATAAAAATAAGATTTTTCATTAGAAATAAAACTAGTATGGAGTATAATTAAAGATTAGATCAAAAAATATTTTCAACAAGAAATTCCTGCTGGTCTCGTTAAATGTATTTTTTTATATTTAATTATAATAGATCCTCCATGCTATTTTCAATTCTTACTAAAAATCTTATTTTCATACAAACTTATAATTTTTTGTCAAGGGCAAAATCCCGGTCAAGAAAAACAAGAGGAGGCGAGGAAAGAAATTCTCGTTTTCTATATAAGAGACGAGAGATCTTAAGAGACTTTCTGCGGCATGACTAGTTTTGGTTTTTTAATACAAGCACCAGCTGTATTTTTAGATTGTACCCCCCCATATTTTAATAAATGTCGTTTACCTAATATTCTTCTGTTTTTCGTTATAATCACCAGTGTATTAAGAATTTTCCACCTTAATTAATTGTGTAAAAGACATTTCTTTAGTTTGTTCACATCCCGTCAATGCATTTTGTCCTCAATTCATAACACCGCCACCAGTAATGCATATTTACAATATCCGGTATTTTTATGTCCTTTTGACCCTTATACCGGTAGCCAATACATGTATAACTGACTGGTTTCTCTCTTAAATATTTTTGATATGAAATAAAATACTTTTATTTTTTAACTTAGTCGTTTATTGAAAGTTAGAAATTATGTATGAAAAATGATATCAGATAATTCTTCGCGTCTGGACGCCGCACAAACCTGAACTCTATTAATTACATTTTTTATAATTTTTTTGTAGGTTTGGGAAGGATAATTTCTTCCAGAATATTGTTCTTCCTGCTTCACAATGTTTGGTTTGTTGACATAAACCTTAGTTTTTAAAAATCCCCATAGCAACAACTCTGGTGACCGTGGGAGCAGTGGCGTAACTTCAAAGAGTTCAGGGTGCTCATTAAACACGGGCCCACATGCTTGGGGGGCTTCACTAAGGTTTAAAAATGTGGTACTGAACAACGTTTTTCATCGTTTATTATATTATTATTATTCCCCACACCTATTTACCGCTCATTTTAATTTTACTACAGGAGCAGGTTAGCTGATTTTTTTGTAATCTAAGCTCTATAAAAATAAAAGAATGTGTTACTGCCAAATAAATGGGACACTGTCATGAAAGGGCAACATATTTTTAAGTTAAATTTTGTGAATAGCAATTTTGGAAAACGACTGAAAGCAAGAGCGGTTTTTGGGGTAAGGTCTTTAGAACTGTAACTGATAAATAATTTTAAGTCCTTTATCAAGAATTTATGCTTTCTAAACTTGTCGCCCAAGGTAGTCAAAACCCTAATTTTTAAAATTAAAGATGTCGATTTTAGCCTTTAACCAAGTTTATTTTTTAATTTAAACAAATCACACAAAATGTTTTTTAAGGTGTGTCCAAGGCCATTGTATCTGTTATTCAAGTACATTGCAGGAAAATATTGCTTTCAGTTATCTAAAAAAAATTAAAAAAATAAAATGGACAAAAGGTTAACGAAAAAACTACCGTTAACGCACCTCAACTACTGTGACGTGAGTTACATTGTGTATTTCAATATTTTATAATGTTTGAAAAAACTCATTTGTGGTGTATCTATTACGTAAAACAAATTCCGATGCATAAGCATTAGGTAATGAAGATTGATTGGTACACGCGGCTTAAAACGTGTAAAGTCAAAAACTGTCGTAACATGCAAAATAATATTTAAATTTTTGTAATGTTAATTATTTATTACGATTTAATTATAATGAAAACTAAATAAAAACTAACAGTATCTTCAGGTTAACACAAAAAATACTGTTTACCATTGCCATGTCGCCATCTTATGGGTTGTTCAATTACATCTTATTTAATAAGAGTTTTCTGACTTTTTAATTTAGGATCTAGGTCTTTTATTTAAATAATCAAAGGTTTTTTTTAAATAATGATTAACTTATACCTATTATAGGGATTTGCGAATCAATGTAGATATGTTGTTTTGCGAGTAAATGTTTTATCTAAAGTTAAATTAAATAAAAATTAAAGTTTCCTATTTTAAATTTTGAGATATTAAGCGTTAAAAAATATATTTCTAAAATTTTAAAAATTAACCTTTATTGCTAACTCCTAATAAATGAGATAAAAAGTAACAAAACCACGAATATTTTAACGCCTTATTCTTCACATCTCAACGCCTTTTACATGCTGATAATTTGTAATTGTCACGTTATGGCCTACTAAAATTTCTATTTTGGCTGCCATTTAAAAAAAAGTGAAACAAGTGTGACACATGGTTGAAAAGAAAATTTTTGAGACGGATCAGGTAGGCTAAAAATATATACAGGGTGCTATTTTAGATTTAGGGCTACTTCCAGTTGAACCGGAAGTGAAAAAACTGGTTATATGTAGGCATTAAAAGCGTGTCCTTATGACAAGAGCATAACCTTAATTTCAGAAATTAATTCTAATAAATAAAAAAGTTATGGGCTGTTACATGTCCGCTGTCACCCGGTATATTCAAAAAAATTTAAATGATAAATGCCTAAAAAAACATTTTTTTCCCATTTAAACATATTAAACGCTGTTGAATAAAGAGCTAAAATCAATATTGTTTTATGATTAATAAAAGGCTTACGTTACTTGGAATTTTTGGATTTAATAGAATATAAAATGCTTTTAAAAACAAAATGAACCCAGTCAACGTTAGTTAGCACCGAACTTTAAAATAATAGCTGTGTTTTTTTTTTTAAATTTTTCATTTTTTTCCCCATTACCTTTTTCCTATCCAATTTAAATTGTTGCTTTTATCTTTCCTCCAACCAGTGATCGGCAGTATCGATTTTTTCGTTCGAGTTTGATAATAATAATTTTTTTTTAAAATTTAATTAGCGAAAAAATTAGTACTTTTTTTTGGAAAAAAAATTGTAATTATTAAAAATTTTAATTTTTTGAAAAAAGAAATGGAAAAATTCAATTAAAGAAAAATTAATTTTTCGTCAATTACTAATTTTTCAAAAAAAAATATATCTAATGAAAATAGATTTTTTTTCCGATCTCTGGTTCCAATCATTTAAAAACAAGAATGATCCAAGCCAAGTGTGCTTGCTCATACAAAAAGCGAGTTGGAACGTGCAAAGGTTTTCTTCATTACGTTCACAAAAAGATCACAATTGGCTAACAACCGTCATCCACGGTTTTTAAATTTTTTTTTGGCGTATCTAGGGTATTGTTTCAGGGGGACCGACCCGAGATGATGTCCGATGAAGCCGAGAGGACCTCCAAATGTACAGTAAATACGATTGGCATTATAATTTATGTTTAAACATTAAATTGTGGATCAACACACGAATTTTCCAAAAATCACAAAGAATAGTAAAGCATTTGATGATGACCATACCCAAGATATACATGACGAGCCAAAGCTTTTTGCACAAAAATGATCTTTATTGCATGGATAAAGAGAGCCCGCGGGTATAGCTGTAGGTTTTTTTGTTGGGTGCAGCCAGAGGAAGAATTATATTGGCCAACTTCTCGAAGCAGAAGCCGTGAAAGTACCTATAAAAGAGCGACAGAACCCCTACAGCCTGTCGGTCGGTAAGGGATGAAAGATTTCTTGTAAGCGGGGGATCATTATTAAAACGAACAGCTCGTCTTTGAATGGAATCAAGAGGGGTAAAGGTTGTGGAAGACGGCATTCCTCAGACAGGAGAACAATATTTTAAAGAGGGTCTGAATTTTAGAAGGAAGGAAGAAGAAAAATACTATCTGGCTGGCAAGAGAAATCCAGCTGCTAAGCTATTGATGTAATGTGTTTATGTCAGTTAAGGTTATTCTCTAAAGTAACGCTAACGAGGTTGAATGATTCTATGTTCTGCAGAACTTGGCCGCTTATATGTAAAGGATGAGCATTGAGAGATTTTGTTCGCGAGAGCGAACATGACTGTGTTTTGAAGGCATTAGACTGAACAAGATTTTTGGCGCCCCAATCCAATATTAGTTTAAGATCCTGTGAAAGAGATATCTGCGTTACTCTGCTCTTATTTTCGAAATCAGACTTAAAGACTGGCTTAAGAAATTGCCATATTAGAGTGAAAAGTACTATTGTTAGCAAAACTATGAATAGGATTGATTTTGGAAGAGAGAAGATCGTTGAGGTGAAAGAGAAATAGAGTTGGTTCCAGTACTAAGCCCTGGAGCACCTTAACATTAATTTGGTGAAAGCTAGAAAAGTTACGGTCTACAATAACTGATATACATCGATTAGAAAGGAAACTGTTGAGCCAGGAATAAAGGTTAGGTGGAGGACCATAGGAAGGAACTTTGGTAATGAGCGCATTATACCTGTTTAAAAGCTTTGGATATGTAAAGAGCAACAATCTGGGATTCATTAAGAATGAATTGAAGTAGTACCCGCACCATAATCAAATTTATATTTTAAAATCTTATTTAAACTTTTTATTACAAGTTATCAATGATTTGCTAGTGTCAATTTGTTGACAAATAAAGATAAGTGACAGGTTAAAATAATGAATGATTAAGCAACTAACTCCAATAGGATCTGCTGTGGATCTTTTGTAAATTACGTTTAAAGATATTTTCTTTTTTTTTATCTTGGGACAGTCCACGAAGCCTAAGTACTAACGTGGTGAGAGGAAGTTTGTTCACACGGGATTTAAATATTTGGAGATTGGGAGGAGAAGGAAACACTTCTGCAGGCAGCAGGTTCCATAGTCTTGACACTCTAGGGATGAAGAAACGAAGAAAGTGAGAAGTTCGGGGCCTCTCTAACTGAACTGTAAAAGGATATCTTAAAAGTTGCACTACGTGTTGCTCTGCTGGGAGCTGCCAGAGACGGAATTATACTGGCCAACTCCTCTGAGCAGAAGCCATGAAAATACCTATAGAAGAGCGACAGATTCCCTACAGCACGACGGTGGGCAAGAAGGGAAAGCCTTTCAGTAACGGGTGAGCATTGGCAGACTTTTTCCGCAGACTTTTTCACGCAATTATATCTAAAGATAAATATATCTCTGATATTAGATAATTAATTTTATACATATTTAATTTTTTTTCGAATCAGTAACCGGACATCCTGTCGTGGGGTGGGCACAAGATCGTTTTGAGGTGGGCGCCATTTTAAAATGGTATGAGGCATGGATCCAAGAAAGCTGAAAACACAAAGCTAGGAGCACCGGACGTTGTAGGGGAACACCTTAGCGTCAAAATCGCCGACTTATTACTCTTAGCAGTGGCGTATACGTGGCTGAGCCAGAGGAGGCGGGCCCTCCCTCTTTTTGAAACAGATTAAATAATTTTAAAAGATAAATTAATTTCGACCTATACTATTTCATTGAATTTTTGAATTAAACAGTCGGATCGCCTAACTTTTTGAAGTTAATATACGCCATTGGCTCTTAGAGATCGCTTTTGTTCGTCTTGAGCCATTGCGAAGCAGTGGTTTCAAGAACAAGGAAGGGTAGTCGGGGTGCGCACAGTGGGTCGCCAAATAAGAAGATTTAGGCTTTAATCTTATTTAGATTGGGTGAACATTGACTTCTGGGCATTACCGCACCCGAGTGTAGAGGTGCAGAGACAAACTTTTGAGGGATCAGGATGGCACTCTGTGATCTTTACACACCATGTATAGGATGCCATCGCATTAGAGCGATTTTAAGAACGTACTTTATCTTGAACTGGAAATGGGTTTTTGTCTAAAACTAAACGCTTTAAATCACTGGTAAAAATAATAAATAAAACCAATGGGTAAAAAAAATCCCCAAGCAGAAATAATAGACACCGTAATACGGTCAAACATTTTTTGTAAGTGACATTTTCTATCTTCCCCGTTAAAAATATTGATATGACAAACACTTTGTATAATCTAAAAATTAAGTACTTTTTTAATTATCTGTAGTTGGGAAAAATTTGCAATAATTATGATAAAAGTCCTGTTACATTTTTAATTAGCTGGTTTTTAATAATAACCAATTTTCTACATACGCAAGTAGACGGAAATTACGCTTACAATCAATATATAAATATGGGAAAACAGTACGAAAAAAACATATGTACTTATCTGAGAGAGAGTCCCCCGGAGAAATTTTTCTGGGTACAGCGTATACGTCAATGCAACATAGATTTTTGTTTATTACTAAAATTAGGTTAACAACTGAATCCGGAAAGTAAATCGACTGCAAAATGTATTTAATTAAACTTCCGGATAAATTCCATAAAGCCTATAAATCTCTTAAAAATGGATTGAGGAAATATAAATATGTAATGTATTTATAAAACCGGAAAAAATATCTTTTATGATAACGAAAAAGAAAAGCTACAGAGTGATACATTTAAAAATATCTATTTTTATGCGTGTTTGTAAACGGTCTATAGCTAACGTTATTAAGCACAAGGTTATGTCTTTTTCCCCTAAGTCGTGAATGTGTGACTGAATAAAATAATTTATGTACAATTACATTATACACAGTTGTGTATTATACGTTTTGTGGCCGTAAAATGGCCCTTTATGTGCTAGTAAAATAAAATAAACCAATTTACAATTTTTCATGACATCCAAATTTACGTTAGAATTTTTTTTGCATCTTTATTATTTACATACACAACATAACACTAAAACTGTTATACCTAATTATTATTTTAAAAAGTAATTATTGATATTTATAACGCAATTAGAGTTTTTTGTTATGGTCATACCCATATTATATTTTTCATTGCAGTATTATTGATGTCACTGCCGACATTGACAACCTCAAGTCTGGGATACAGGGGTGTTTGAATGTTAACAGAACAAAACTTCAATGGTTATTTTTGTAACAAGTATAGTAACGGCCATTAAATCTTGGGCAATTCTTTTTCCTTTTCGTAAAATAGGCTTATGCCACCTTCTACTGAATATAAATACCTGTTGAAAAACCTAATAAACAGGTGTCCGTTGTCAGTGTCTAAAAATATTTTTTAAAATGCCACACTTAACTTTGGATCAAAAAGTAGTTATTATTCATTATATTGAGCAGAGAGGTTGGTCAGAAAGGGATATGGCGGAAGAGCTTAACTTCCCAAATATTTTAAATTCATTTTGTTAAAAAAAAAGAGGCAGGAAACACACTCTTTTGAGAGAAGAGCTGAAAGTGGTCGCCCCAAACTATCGAATCAAGAACAAGACAATAATTTAGTTAAAATTTTGAGAAACCAACCAATTATTTAAATCTGTAGTTACAGCAAAAACGGAAAGCAATTTCCCAGCATCGGTTAGAACGGCACTGCGAAGAATAGGCAAATATCCGAATTGCGCTGCCACCCGGCAGCCTTAAAACCGTTTTTAACACATGCAAATAAAGAACAACGCATTGGATTTGCTCTACAATTTTACTTAGAACCTCCGATTTTTTGGGGAAATATAATATTCACCGATGAAAAAGTGTTTCAGTCGTACTATAATGGGATACTTAAGGTATACATGCCTCAAGAACACGGTTTGATGAAGAATATACCCAAATTGCCCAAAAGGACAGAAGTAGTAGGCGATTTTCGGTAAATGTTTGAGGGTGGCTGAGTGCACAAAGACTTGGTGTATGTTATTTTATCGAAGGAAGGTCCAATGCGGAGGTATATATGGAGATCTACTACAGATTATCATGCTTTCTTCTGTACTGGTACGATTTCCGGACAGAAATTTTATCTTTCAGCAAGATAAGTGTCCCTTGATACGGCCCGACACCTCAATGAATGGATGGCAGAGCAGCGTAACAGGGTTTTACCGTGGCCCGCACGTAGACCGGATTTAAATGTTATGGAAAATGTTTGGGGCTTATTAGTTAAAAAAATAAATAGGGAAAATGAATTTAGGCCGCAAAATGTAAACGAACTTAAGGATAAAAGTTTAGAGGCGTGGAATAAATTACGAGGAAATCCGGACTACGCCCGGGCTTTGGTCCATTCGATGAATGGATGGCTAAACTCTGTCTTAAAAAAACGGGGCCACAATAAAATATTAAATTTGTTTGAAAGGATATTTAAGTTTGTTTGAATTTATTAAATTTATTTAACTTGGACTTTGGTATTTTAAAAAATATAATTTACTATTTCAAAATATTAAATTAACTAATTAATTAGGCCAAAGCAACGCGAGGATGCCGATCTTTTAATTGCACACAATTAAATACCCTTTAGTTTTTTTTTGGCACATAAGGTTATTTATGTAAATACAGTTAACGCAACCGAAAAAACTTGTTAATTTAATATGTCTTTTTCAATAATAACACAGGTCCACAAAATAAAAAAAGTGGTGTGTGCTGGTTGTCGGAGTAAGATTTTCAGATTAATTTTTTTTCGCTGAACACGAATCTGAAGTCAAAGTTGGGGGCAAAACAGCTGAAAATCGAGAAAATCCCAAAAAACCAATACGGTATAGTCTGTCTCAAAGTATATCGTTATGGCTTTTGACGGACCATACCCCAATAAACCTTTAATGATTTTATTACCTATTGTTATTGGGTAAACCCATTTGTTCATAAGGGCAGGGGTGGGCCAGGTATTTCTTGAGTATTAACCATTAGGCATATAAATATTTTGGGTAATATTTTAGTGGCAGTGTTAAATAACCGTTTTTACTATGTTGAAAAGTTGTTTAGAGAATAACTATGTCGCGTCGAAATCATTTGTCATTAGATGCAAAACAGGTTGTGGAAAATGTGTATGAAACTTTAATCAGTAGAGGTCTAATTAAACAAGACGCTTTGAAAGAAACCTGTCTACTTACAAAAACTCAAATTTTATCGATAAGGGATATTATTATTAGTAAAGAATTGAACAAAAGAAAAAAACGTAGTGATTTTAAATCTCACCGTATAGACAATAGTGATCAGGACCTAATAAGTGGAAAAATGTATTGTCCTTATGAAAGCTGAGTTATTCCTACCTTGGATAAACTGAAAAAGCTAGACGAAGACGAAACCAATATAAATATTAGCCGTGCCACCCTCCATAGAGTTGTTTGTAAAATGGGATTTAAATACCGCAAAATAGACAAAAGACAAGTAGTAATGGAATCGTACAGATTACGCACTTGGAGATTTAATTACCTTCAAGAAATTAAAAGATATAGGTTAGAAAACAGATCCATAATTTACCTTGATGAAACATGGTTCGATGTACACGACACAGTATCCAAAGGATGGGTTAATTCCAGTCAAAACTGTCAGACGAAAGCACCTTCAAATAAAGAAAAACGCATTACATTAATACACGCTGGTTCAGAAGACGGATTTGTCCCAAACTGCTTGCTGTTTTTAGCTTGGATTATCATGAGGATACAAGTGCAGAACTTTTTGAAAACTGGTTTCAAAATTATCTTTTAAAAAATATTCCAAACAACAGTGTTATTGTCATGGATAACGCAAGCTACCACAGCCGTCTGCTACACAAAGCACCAGCTTCATCAAGTTCAAAAACTGAAATCCAGAAATATTTGTTAGAAAATGATATTTATTTTGAATTCAGTTACAAAAAAACGTATCTTTTGGAAGTCCTAAATTCATATGCAATTAAAAAACAATATGTAAGTGATAATTTGGCTGAACAGGCTGGGCAAACTGTCTTATGGCTTCCTGCGTATCACTGTATGTTTAACCCCATAGAGCATTTGTGGAACCAAGTAAAATCAAAGATCAGAGCAGAAAATGTTACACCTACTTTAAGTCCCAGTTATAAATTTGAAAAAAAAATGTAATTACTAAAATACCAGCGAGAGCTGGAAAATTCACTACAGCACATTATAAAATTCAGGACTTTACATTTCTATTCAAAACAACATAACTCCTATTGTAATTAATCTCAACGATGGCTCTGATAGTGAAACAGAATTAGATTTGATATTTAGATTAAAATGTAATTTTTATAGATAATGCAGTTATAAATTTATTAAAACTTTGCATATATTTAATTTCTTAATGTAATTTTAAGATTATACTTACCTAAATAAACAATAAATTATAAATATTTATATGATTAAAGTCCTTCCCTAATGTTCTGTCCTTTAATACCTACCCATCCGCAGTTTTATTGCTGTCGGCAGGTATAATCCATAAATGAAGGCAAGAGCTAACAAGGTATACTTTGAGACAGACTATACATTTACCGGCAGAAACCTGCTTACACGAAATGTTTGGACTACGACTATATTAAACTATAAGAGATACAAAAAAATTATAAAACAAAAAATAGAGGGAGGTAATATTACTTTAATTAAAGGTCTTGTAAAAATGTATAGTTTAGGTCATATAAAGTTTCGTGTACTTTTATAGCTTTTGAGATATTGGCGTTTTAACTTTAAAAAAAAAATCGTTAATATCTGAAATTACGCCTTTTCTCGATTTTCTGCTGTTTGACCCCCAATTTTGACCTTAAATCCGTGTTCAGCGGAAAAAATTATAAAATTAACCATCCTTTTTCTATTGTTTAACTAAACCATGAAAATCCTGAGACATATTTTGTGTTGCAAAACATTCAATCTGACAGATTTTTGGCTCATCAACCGGGTAGTGTGTAAGTGTTTATTTATGTACTGAAGTTGTATGCTATACTGTACGTTTATGGCAATAAATTAATTTCTGATAAATTATTTGGTTATGCTTTTTTATAATCTAATTAGATACATTAGATTATAAAACTAAATGAGATATTACAAAATGAATACTAATACATAACTGCATGTGTAACATATACCTGTAAATCAGAATCAAACCAAAAATGGAATGTAAGGAACGGATTTGAAATTAAGATATGCATATCACTGCAAAAGTTATTTAACCTTATAAAGAAGCAAAGAAAAAGTGCGTGTAAGTTATTTTTTATAAGCATGGCTGCACTGACGTTGAGAGAAAAAAAACTATGAGTTTGGTGGAACTCACCCGGAAGATTGTTAAGCGGTATTTTTTATAGAAAAGAATGTCTAAACGTAAGTGTAGGCTGCAGTGACGTATGTATAAACTTTTATCAGAAAACAAATCTGTGGCAGTCTTAGAGGCTAAATATTTTATTTTTAAATTTCAAATCATTTTATTACATTGAATAGAATAATGCATTAATCTACTTGTGAAAAATTTGTAGTACAGTCACTGAAGGGTTTCACCTCCGAATTCTTCGAAACTTGATTTGCGTAAAAATTGGTGAGTAGTTAGCGAATGTCTTAAGTAACAAAAGTGACATTATGCCGACTTGCGCTTCTACCCTGGGGGGTGGATGCCACTCCTTCTCGCGGGCTGAAATTTTTTATCAAAAAAAAAAAAAAAAAAAAAAACGGGAATCGATAAAGTGGCTTATTCTAAGCAACTTTTGTTTTATAAGGTTTTTTTGATAAGTCAGTATATTTCGAGTTTTTAACAATTGAAAATGTTGATTTGTCATTAAAAAAAATGCATGTTTTAAAACTGTGTTTTACAAATAACTAAGAAACTATACGTTTTTCCAAAAAAAATGTTCCTAACGAAATAAAAGCTAATAAAACAGAGAGGTTGATTTAAAAAAAATTTAAGGTTGAATAAAAATTCAATTTAATTTGTAAGTACTCGAACGCAAGTATTTGAGATTAAATAACGGGAAACCGATAACTTTTTTGAAATACTATTTAAAGTACATGCAAAGACCTTTCAAATGAGCCCCGGATTAAGTAGATTGCATTACAACTAAGCAAGTTATGTTAAAAATAACCTACATCACTTTCAATAAATTAATATATATATATATATATATATATATATATATATATATATATATATATATATATATATATATATATATATATATATATATATATATATATTAAAAATAGATGCAAAAAAGGGTTTTTTAAAGAATAATTTTAATGTGTCAGGAATTTCGATGGGGGTTTTAATTAAAAAAATGTTTTTTTTTAATTTTCATCTAACGACCCAAAATATACAGGGGCTCGTTTTAAAATAAGAAAAATAAAGTTTTAAATTTGAAGAGTTTGACACTAAATTTTGGACACCCTGTACAGTTCGAATTAACCAATGCATATATAACCCTATTTAAAAGTTCCTTGTTTAATTCTATTAATCAAGCCCAATGGGTATTTTTATTCATTTTTAAATACAAAACTGTTTTTTTTTTATATTTTATTTTTTTTTCTCTGAAATTACTGAACCGATATTGACAAAATTTTAGAGGAAGATAGTTGACTACAAGAGGTATCTAAATATTAAAAATAAGGTTTCATTTAAAAAAAAACACCATCGTGACGTCACACTTTTGCGACACCCTGTTAACCAAAATTATTTTTCTGAAATGCACCGTAGGTTAAAGGTAACGTCTGCAAAATATGAAAATTTTACAGTGAATAATAAATGAGCTACATAAGACGGGAGGTGAGCTGCAGGACCCTGTATATGTTTTTTTAAAAAAGTAAATTTTTGTTTTTTATCATTTTTTACGTGTATCTAGTAGATTTAAAGTTAATATAAAAATAAGAGACATTTATAGATAAATTCGAAAAATTCTATTTTTGAAAAATTGGACTTCTTATCCAAAAAAAGCATTCTAAACCGGTAAAACTTTTTAAGTTCATTACCTACACTAAAATTAAGTCAATCCTTGCTTTAAATATTCAAATTGGAAAAAATGTTTTATACAAAAATATTTTGGTTTTTGCTACATTATATTTTGCGAATACCGATATGTATACAGGGTGTATCACAAATCCCGTACAAGGACAAAGTTTATTTTTTTTAAAGACTCCCTATATTTTTTGTTTATTTTTTTTTTTAAATAAAATTTAGATATTTTTTATCTGGCATATAATATCCCTATATTCAATTGTTTACGAGATATTCTATTTAAATAAAAAATTTCAATGAAAAAAACCGCTCA
>JAHBCN010021820.1:10000-13859 GCA_019359885.1 Listronotus oregonensis | reverse complement strand
ACTCGTAAAAGTTCATTTTCCGGACTTATCAAGTAATTATTTATTACCAAAGTATACTCCTTGGGGCAATAGCATCTAGTATATATTCCGTATGGGGCCCATGCTTCACTTTTTAAATAAAACAATTAAAATTCTTAGCTTCGCCCTTGATCAAGGCTGCCCAAATTTTTTTTCAAGCTGTAAAAACTCAAAACCCAACAGCTTAACTAAATAAATAATTCAAACCTTACGCAGCCGTGTATTTAGTTAAAAAACAAATATTTTCAACCTAAGGTCATTACCAATACTAATGAGAACCAAAAGGTATTTTAATGAATTAATAAAATGACATTCTTATTACCGTATTCATTACACTGACATTGAACAAAAATATTTTAGAACACCTTTCTAGCAATACATTAGCAGTAGGTACTTAGAAATTGAACTAATTGGTAAGTTTTCATAACCAAATAACATTTTTTAGAGACAACTAAAATTATCTTTTTTTTCTTATTACATTTATTTTTGTAATTCTACAAATACTTAATTAGTTTTTTTTTAATAAAATTAAAAAAAAATAGAGTTAAACATAGTTTTTACTTACCACAGTAGAATCTGCCGCAAAGTCGTACCAACAATTACTGTTGTTGACCATGTTAAAATAGTCCCGAAACGTCGGGCACACATTATTCGGTTTTTTGCTCCAAACTTTTGAAAAATTCAACACCAAAAATGCCGGTACCAACCAATAAATTAAAAGCATTTTATATATTTATTTTTACAGTTTTTTTCAAATTAATTTTTATCTATTTTAGGAATTATGGCACTATTTTCGGTTAAACTATGCACTTTATCAAATTATGTAATATGGTACTCTTGAAGCGGTTGCAATTTCACTGATTACGAGATATATAATGCAGATTTTATTTTAATTCTACTTTCTTCTATTGAGGCAGTACCTAGTGCAGAAAAAGTGGAGTTTTAGGAGAATGCTGGTTTGTTTACGGTACTGTTGAGATAATGTTGTAAGATATATTGTTTTGCAAACATTAGATATACGGCATAATGAGCATGAAGACGTCAATAACATACAAAGAGTCATTATTTCTGGAACTTCAATTGGTTCCAACATAATTAACATCATTAAATAAAAGGATAGACGCAAAAGTGAAATGAGAATTTATAATAATAATAATAATATAATTAATAATATTGATTGTAAAGGTATGTTTCCTTCCCCCGGCCGGGTGGGCCAAAATTGGTAAAAAACCCTTTTTTTTTGGGGTTTTTGAGCGGCCGTCGTATGCGTCCACCGTCAACGACTGCGATTGATGCGACTGGACTGCTGAAGAAGCATGTAGCCGCAGGGGTGGTTTGATATTTTGTTGGGGTTGTTTTTGTGGAATGTCCTGTGTTTTTTTTTTTTAAATTTTTTAAAATTAAAACTTTTTTTTAAAAAAAGGGACGGATTTTTTTTTTACGTATTTTAAGAGCTTTTAATGTTTCGCACTTATTTGAAAAAATCAGTTTTCGCAAATCCTCCCAAAAATATATTGTCTGACTCTCTAACATATGGTTTCTTATGAAAATTGCCATTAAATAAGAAAAACCTTTTTTTAAAATAACAAAAAAATAAAAAAAAAACCAGGGCGTATTTAAAAAAAAAAAAGTTGATGATGGCAGCTCAAAGACGAAACCTCGGTTTATAAATTAATAACACTATCTTGTAGAACAAAAAAAAATAGCAATGGGGAAAGTAAAAATTATTTTGTTACATCCATTCAAATAAAGTCAAAAAAAAATAAAAACGAAATCGCGAATAATGGTTTTTTTCCAAAAAAAGTATGTATTCAAATTTTTTAAAGATCAAAAGGTGGCATTTTGTTAGCATCAAATTGCGCAACTTTGCCTTCATTTAACCGCCCTTCATCTCTTCAAGTTTTCGAGACCCTAATGATAAGACTCGAATTTGGGACACCCTGTACAGATTTACCTTAATACAATGGCAAATTTTTTTCTCTGGGGTTTTGGATATTCAACTCTGTTGTATAACACGGATTTTTTATATCGTCTTTTATTAAGTAAAAAATAAAACTAAACTGTGCTTTATTCAGTCAAAAAATTTTTTTTAAATTTTTTACTTCATCCTGTTGCAGATGTTGATATAGTATAACAACCATCATCCGTTTTTTGCTGAAATATTGGATTTATGGGGGCATTGCTATTTTTTCAGGTTGGCTAATTGTAAAAATATTTCGCCATCCTTTTTTTCTTCTAATAATAAATATATTGCTGGGTCATCCATCACTACTCTTCCCAAAAAGATTTTTCCCCTTTCCCTAAAAATTTTTTTGCTATCGCGAGTTTAAGCCGCGGTCCTAAAAAAACCACCTGATTAAACGGGGCCCGGGCATCCCCGGTTAGTGGGCAATTTGCAAAATTTAAAAAAAAGGGGTCACCCACGAGGGGCCCGGGGCCGGTGGAAAAACCCACCCTTAAAGAAACCACCTGATTAAACGGCGGCCGCATGCGTTAGTCGCATTGCGTTAGTGTATGCGACGGCCGCGTGGAAGGAACCACCCCTTTTAAGAGTTGGGTTTAAAGCCTTAAGAACTGCAGTTAAAGAGCAGAACAGCAGATGTTTTGAAGATCCATTAATTAGCCGCAACACGGAGTATTTTACCGAAACAAAAAAAAGACTCAATCTATCTCGAAGCCCCCTTTTTTGGGTTTTTTTAAAAATCTCCCTGAGCTTAAGTCTGAGCCCGGGGGTTTTCCTACTAAAATGTCAGGAGGGGTGAAAAACACATTGGTATACCAAAGTCAGTTTTCTAACATTCCTGATACTGCTTGTCGGCCTGTCGCAGCAACCCGAAACAGGACTTATTGTCAGCTTGCCCAGTGCATGCTTTTGGGGAACACCACTCCGGGCCATAACGTGCGCTTCGGGTACTTTATTATCACCTCAGACATTATTACGGCATCGATGAAACAAAAATTTGCCATTTGCTTCCGGCGATATCGAGGCGTAGTGGAAAATGACACTTTTGGGCATATATTGGAATTATGCATTCCCAATAGGCATAAAAATTTGCCCCAAATAAACCTGATATCTTTTCCTTGAAAAAAAGGAAAAAATCTTTGTATGTGATTGAGTTCTTCGCCCCTGCAAAAAAGGAAAAAACCTAAACCATTTTTAAAAAAAAATTAAAAAGGGAAACATGCCAAATATCAGGATCTACTTGGCGAACTTCGGAAGCTCTATCCGGAGTATAACGATGTTACTTAAACATAAAAAGCTATTTTAGCCACTAATAAAAATATGTTTATGGAATCTATTATATTTATATTTTGATAAAATATTAGATTGTCGTACCGTCAAACAAATAACGATAAATAGATAAAACTAACTGTTTGTTGGGAAAACAGTCATCCGGAAGGCATACACGCCTTTTTACTCTATTTATTTTTGTTCACTAATACATTTTTCTTTTAGCTGCATTTAAGTGAACTAAAAGGGGGAAATCTCAACGGATGTAATTAAAAATTAATACTGCGGATTTTAAAGTCTTCTGCGACAAGCTTCTTTATAAAATGAAAACAAAGTATTTGTTTTTGTATCTAAGAAAAGGAAAAAATTAAAAAAAAAAATTTTTGAAAAAAAAATTTTTTTTAAAAAGAAAAAACCCCCAAAAAAAATTTTTTTTTTTTTTTTAAAAAATTTTTTTTTTTTTAAAAAAATTTTAAAAAAAAATTTTTAAAAAATTTGGGAAAAAGGGGGTTTAAAAATTTTTAAAATAAATTTTTTTTCCCCCCCCTTTTTTTTTTAAAGGGTTTTTAAAAAAATTTTTTTTTAAAAAGGTTTAAAAAAATTTAAAAA
>JAHBCN010021820.1:0-7500 GCA_019359885.1 Listronotus oregonensis | reverse complement strand
GAAATTTTTTTTAAAAATTTTTTTTTTTAAAAATTTAAAAAAAATTTTTTTAAAAAAAATTTAAACCCCCCTTTTTTTTAATTTAATTTTTTTTTTTTAATTTTTTTTTAAATTTTTTTTAAAAAATTTTTTTTTTTAAAATTTTTTTTTTTAAATTTTTAAATTTTTAAAATTTTTTAAAATTTTTTTTTTTTTTGTTTCTTTTTTAAAAAAAAAAAAAAATTTTAAAAAAAAATTTTTTTTTTTTTAAAAAAAATTTTTTTTAAAAAATTTTTTTTAATTTTTTTTAAAAAAAAAAAAATTTTTTTTTTTTTTTAAAAAAATTTTTTTTTTTTTTAAAAAAAAACCCCGGGGGAAAAAATTTGGGGGGGCCCCCCCCTTTTTTTAAAAAAACCGGTTTTAAAAAATTTTTTTTTTTTTAAAAAGGGCCCCAAAAAAAAAAAATTAAAAAATTTTTTTTAAAAAACCCCCCAAAAACCCCCCCTTTTTTTTTTAAAAAAATTTTTTTAAATTTTTTTTAATTTTTTTAAAAGGAAAAATTTTTTAAAAAAAAAATAAAAACCCAAAATTTTTTTTTTTAAAAAAAAACCTTTTAAAAAACCTTTAAATTATACCCTTTCCCCCTTTTTCCAAAAAAGGGTTTTTTTAAAAATTTTTTAAAAAAATTTTTTTGGGGGGGAAAAAGGGGGAAAAACCCCCCCGGGTTTTGTTAAAAAATTTTTTAAAAAAATTTTTTTAAAAAATTTTTTTTTGGGAAAAAAAAAAAGGGGGAAAAAAAATTTTTTTTCCCCCAAAAAAAAAAAAAAAATTTTTTTTCCCCTTTTGGGGAAAAAAAAAAAAAAAAAAAAAAAGGGGGGGAATTTTAATTTGGGTTTTTTTAAAATTTTTTCGCCAAACAAAAAAAAAAAGGGGGGAAAAAAAAAAAAAAATTTTAAAAAAATTTTTTAAAAAAATTTTTTTTAAAAAAAAAATTTTTTAAAAAAAAAAAAAAACCTTTTTTTAAAAAAAGAAATTTTTTTTTTTATTTAAAATTTTTTTCCCAAATTTAAATTTTTTGGGGAAAAAAAAAAAAAATTAATTTTTTTAAAAAAAAAATTTTTTTTTAAAAAAACTTTTTTATTTTTTTTTAAAAAAAATTTTTAAAAATTTTTTTTAAAAACTTAAAAATTTTAAAAAAAATTTTTTTTTTTTAAAAATTTTTTTTTTTTAAAAAAATTTTTTTTTTTTTTATTTTTAAATTTTTTTTTTTTTTTTTTTTGAAAAATTCCCCCTTTTTTTTTTTTTTCCCCAAATTTTTTTTTGGTTTTTTAAAAAAAAAGGGGGGGTCCGGGGGGGGTTTTTTTTTACGGTTTTTTTTTAAAAATTTTTTTTAGGTTTTTTGGGGGGGGGTCCCAAAAAAAATTTTTCCCCCAAAAAAATTAAAATTCAGGAAAAAAGGTTATGTGGTGCACATATCATAAAGTTCCAGTTTTATCGACAAAAATTACACAGGCCTACAAAAAACAATAAGTGGTGTGTGCTGAGTGTCGAACTAGGATTTTCGGAGTATTTTTTTTCCTAATACGAATCTGAAGTCAAATTGGGGTCAAACAGCAATTAATCGAGAAAAGGCGTAATTTCTGATATTTAGGATTTTTTTCTCGATTTAAAACGTCAATATCTTAAAAAACTATATAAGATACGCGAAATTTTATAAAACATAAACAATGTATATTTAAAAGACCTTTAATTTAGGTTATACAACATTTTTGTCTAAATGCAACATTTTTGAGTTAAAATAATAAAAAAAAATCTGAATTTTTTTTGGAAAAAATTTGAAAGGTGAGTTTTTTATTTATGGATTTTTTCTGCTAATTTTATGTGATTTGGGATTTAAATAAATAAAATAATAAAATAAATAATTTATTATTAAAAGAACTCACAAATTATATTAAAAAAAAAAAACTTTTCTATTATAGACTGAAATTTTTTGTCAATATTACATTTTCGTTTATATCTCCTTTATTATTTAAATCATTATAAATGTTTATATAACTTTTTTTTACACAATTTGAAAAACTCTCTTTTTTGTTTATGAAATTTTTTGTATCTTTTATAGTTTATATTGTCGTAGTCCAAACATTCCGTGGTAGCAGGTTTATGCCGGTAAATGTACCCTGTCGGTTTTTTGGGGTTTTCACGATTTTTTGCTGTTTGACCCTAATTTTAACTTCAGATTTGTGTTTAGCGGAAATAAATACAACAGAAAATCCTAGTCCGACAGCCAGGATACATCACTTATTTTTTTTGTGGCCCTGTGTTATAATTAATATAAATGTAAATTAGGATATGAAACTGTAGGGGTCGGTAGGGGGCAAAAAGGACCGACATGTTTACACCGAAGAAAAACATTTAGATTTACCGTGACGTCATTTAGAGCTCAAACTTAAAATTTGGTCCACCCCTTGTAGACAAGGCTATTAATTAAAACAAATAAAACAAAATAGGTAAAATTAAAATAAAAATCTGCACATATTGTCCTCAAATTTCTTTAAAAGTTCAAATATTTCGTTTTGTTTATCACACCGTGTAAGTATTTAAACTATATAATTTGTTACACTATGTTTAACTCACATATCACACCACAAACACCGATATCCACAATTTTCGTCCATATTCGTTTATTACATATACATACAACTAATAAATACTTTCAATTTTATGGATTTATGTTATTCTTGTAATAAATAATTGTTACTAACATTAACAAAGTCTAAGTTTCATTGTTTAAGGACATCAATAGCTAATTAAAAAGTATTTATAATTATTATGCAATTCTTATTAGTATTCTTCTTGCTGTTTATTTTTACGTCATTAAAATGTGATTTAATTTGGCTAATTTCCTTAAGTACCGAGACTCAGCGCGCCGTGTAGGGTTGGGAAATATACAGGGTGTACCAAAGTTAGTAGTTTGTAATGTACGTATGTGGGAACAACTTATTTTGTAGATATGTTTTGTAATGTTGTGGCTAAATCATTTATTGCAAAGTCTACGCCAAAAGAAACCTTATATAATGAGTCCGCTTTGGTCCTGGTCCCGGGATTTAGAGACTGAGCTTGCTTAGTCTTATCGACTTCTCTGAATTAGCAGATCGCAAGTCTGCCACCGTTTTTAAGATAAAAGAAAGTATTAAAAATTAAGTGAAAATTGAATAAAAATTAAATTAAAAATTGTTAAACGTTTGGTAAAAATTATGGATTTTCTGTATTCTATATATCTCAAAATGGTTATTGTTTGGTAATGGGTTCCACCCTATTTTTGTCCATAAAAAATCAAAAAGTTGAGAATTCTAATATATACTTTTCTTATTTTGTTTGTTTGAACGGTGCATTTATAATAAAAACTAAATTAATTCCAAAAAATTTAAATTTAGATAAATTTTTGGCCTGAAATATAAAAAAAAACCATATAATGGAAAACAATCCAGATGATTCTGGTTAGTTCTAATTCTTAAATAAAATATTAAATGTATTAGCAGTCGATAGTAGTATAAGAAATTTTGAAGAACCTAGTGTAAAATTGTAACTAAAATTCAATTTTTTTTCAGATTTTGGTATTATCTTAATTTGTTGAATACGATTTTGTTTATTTATTTTTCTTATAGGTTTATGACAAATTTCGTTAAAAAAATCAAAGTTTATTATTTCTTAACTTTTGAAGGGTAAAAAAATGTTTAAATTTTTATTTTTTATATTCGATCTATTTTTGATTACAAATAAGCTGTAAAAAAGTGGAAAATTTCAGTTTTTCGACTCTTTAGTGTTTAAAAATATTCTAAAAAAAAATAATTTTCTAAATTTTTAATAATTTGTAGAAACGGTTATAATTTTGATGTTAATTTCTTTTTCAAAATATTAATTTTTTATGTACCTAGCTTAAAAAAAAGTTACTAAAAATTGTTAAAATACAAATTTTGTTAAAATCATAGAAATTTTTTGATTTTATTCCTAATTTGGATTTTTTAAAATTAATTAATTTTTTATTATAAATGCGCCTTTAAAATAAACAAAACAAAAAAAATTACAAATGTCAATTTTTTTACTTTTTATGTCTAAATATTGGGAGAATTTCTTTTCCGTTAAATTGTAAAATTTGTATATATATATATATATATATATATATATATATATATATATATATATATATATATATATATATATATATATATATATATATATATATATATATATATATATATATATATATAAATATATTTAAATTGTTGGTTTTTCATGTACTTTTCGAAAAAAAAAAATACGACGATTTCCGACGATCGATTTTTTGCACTTTCAATGGCTAAACAGTCATATAAATTTTGACATTATTTTCTTTGAGCAGCATGGTATACAGACATAATTCTCGTTATTGGGCAGACATCCGCATTGGGTGAGGAAAGGACATACTCAATTACTGTTTGATTGGGCAGCAATCTCCTTTAAAGAATATCCAAATGAAGAGGAATACTTGCAATGAGGTCAAATAACGTATTTGTTTATGGTGAATTAAAACTGGCACTGTCTGGTTACCCAGTAGAAATATCATAGTAATAATAGTGTGTTCTTGTTTCTCAGCTTTTACACTATAAATTACAAGAAAATAAAATTAACTCTGTATATTTTTTAATACATGTTTTTTTTATTTGTCACAAAGAACTAGTTTATTAGCATTAAGAAATAATGTCCTAATTACAGAAGTTGTTACCTTATTAACTGATATAACCAGATCGGCCGCACATAAATTGTAATATAATTTACACATATGTAAATTATCTCTAAACAGCATCAAAAATTACGAAACTTTATAACCAATAAATAATAGTAATAATTATAAAAATATATTGGCAGATTAAAGATAATGAGACAAGAAAACGATTATTTTCTTTTATTCCTATTCAACGATAAAATCAGTATCCCGACATTTCCGTACAGGGTGGTCAAATGAGGATTCAACAGGAATACATTGATGGCTTTATGCATCTTTAAAAATTGATTTAGCTAATATATGTTGTCTTTTTTCTAGAATTTTATTCCATCAAAAACACTTATTTAAAATAAAGACCAAGTTCCACTTCAAAAATTTCGGCCCTAAAATTTTGAATTAGACCAAGTTCTATCCACAACTTTTTACTCTTTCTCTCTAGATTTAGCCTGTTTTGGGGTCTGATAGGTAAAATGTAGCATTTTTTTTGTTTAGTAAATAAAATCCCGCCTGCATTTTAAATTCCATGGATTCTAAACACCAGGATTACCATTTTTATGTTACAAAAATGGCCCTCAAATTGCAATAAATTAAGATGGCGCTGGTGTTTCCAAGAACCGTTCTAAACCAATAACCTCGTTGTTTAAAGTTTACTTTATATATTGCAGTCAAGGTCATTGGTCATTGGTCACCTGGCTACACCAGCGCATCCTATTTAATGCTATTTTGGAGCTACTTTCTGAGAAAAATAGCCATAAGAGATGGTGCTCCTTTACCTCCCTAACCTTCATATTAATTTCTAAGACAACTCAGGTTCAGCTCAGACTCAATTCGATTGCAAACTTCTAACAAAGGAGTGGTAATATCGTGTATTTAGGCAGTCCTAAATTCATGTGCACTTTTCAGAATTTCTTCTTTATTTGTGTCCCAACACCTACTTTCACACTTAATTTTTAATTCCTCCTTGGGAAGTGCCTCAGAATTTTGATAAGTCAATGAGTGTCAGTCAGTCATAAGTAAAATAAGCGATTTTCAAAATAGAATATGTCAGAAACCATTTGACAGAACAATTCTCAATTTTTTCACAGGTAATTAGAATACTTATATAAATTTACATACTAAATTTTATACCTTTATGTGAAACGATAACGAAGTTATGAGAGAGAGAAAACACGCTAAAACGTTTCGTGTACACGGAAAAAAGAATATACTAAATTTAAGCATAATAATATTAGTATAAGGTTATCTTAGCTTTGTATATCCCCAAGACTATATTGTTTTAATTTGAGAATTTAAAATCTTCATTTAAATTTATTTAAATTAAATACACACATCGTTATTTGTAGCATATGAAAGATTTATTTTTATGCATGCAATTGAATCAAATTGTTACTATAAAGATTTAGATTGAAGATATCAGTAGCTCAGCATAAGTCGAAAGTTTCTTTAGAAATAAATATATGATTTTGTTATATTGAAGATTCTACCGAATCTGAAAAGTTAATTCGGAAATGTAAGTATGTTTAAAATAAAAACACAACTTCTCAAAGCAAAATTGCTCCTTATTTAAAATAAAATATCGTACTTTAAATCTGAACCTACAATTTGTATTTCTAAGAATATGATATACTCAAATTAAATATTTAAATTTTGGATTTTATTATAGCAAATCTTTGGTATAAGTAGGTTTTGTTTTATTTAGTGATATTGTAATATTAAAAGGAAAATATTAACTATTTAATTTAATAATTTTAACATGTTCTGTTTAATATGCTTACATTTTTAGGACTAAAATATGTACAGGGTGTAACAAATTAGTGTATCCATGGGGATCTTGAAAACCATGGAATACAAAGTCGGTTAAATTAAGGCCAAGTTGCGCATTTATTTTCCCAACAAAATGCCATTTAAAATGTGTCAGTTTTCCGGAAAGTTCCAAAGATATACGGGAAAAACCAAAATTTTAAAAAATGTATTTTATTTTTTTCTAACCCATTTATTAACCGATTTTTAAAATTAATAACACATTCACATAGCCACTTTGTTTCCGCTAAATATTAGTGTTTTTGGATTTGCCATTCAACGTTTCGTTTTCTGACGACCATCATCAACTTTATTTTTTCTTGTGGACGCCATATAGGATCTCTTTCACTCTTATTACTTCTTGAGCTAAGTACCAAACCACAAATCTGATATGCAAGTGTGATACATACATGTTTCAAATTGAACATACAGGACGCGTTCTTTAAATGATATGTCATTTTAATTGTAAATGACCAGTTTTTATTTTAAAAGTAAGTAAAATTCAAAGTAAAATTATATGTTATTTTAAACTGAAGAACAAAGAAGTTAAACCAAAATCATGAAAGTCTTGATTTAGACTGTATTTTTAAAGTGAAAATATATTCTGAGAATATGAAATAATTTTATTAATCATTTTGAAATATTTCTTTTAAGGGGCTTTCTTCAAATAAGAATCGGTTATCTCAATTTAAATAAATATAAATAAAAATATCTAAATACTCTATTTTAATATGTTTTTTTCTGTGTAATATACACACTGAGTTCATCCCGCGAGAATATAGTGCCGCACTACCGGTTATCGGTTCGTTTAGTTTTAAATTCCTTTTTTTTTTTTTTGGGACGTTCTAATATAAATAATATTGCAGTTATTTTAAGGAACAACATAATTAATTTAATATGTTTACCGGTACACATTATTGTATTATATTTTACCGGTACCTATTAAAAGCAATGAAAAT
>JAHBCN010021819.1:0-13909 GCA_019359885.1 Listronotus oregonensis | reverse complement strand
CCCCAAAAAAAGGTTTTTCCAGAGGCTTTTTCCCCCTAGACCGTAATCGTGGTCTTTTGAATTTTATTTTTGTTTGTTCGCCGTAAAAATTACGATTTCCCCAACAAATATCTAGGGCTCAATTCTTATCCAAATAGCTTTTACATGTGTAACTGGGTTTTCAATTTTTTTATGCTATCGTCAAATCCCAAAATACAAAAATTCGCATTTTTCAAAAAGTTAGACGCGAGTGAAATTCGTAAAAAAAAAAAAAAAAAAAGGGGATTTTTAGTTTAATACCAAATGATGGAAATAAATATTTTAACAATTCAGGCATTCATTGATCGATTATTGACCCCCCAATTTTTACCCTTGTTAATTTTTGTATTAAGGGCATATTATTAAAAAAAAAAATATATGTTAAAATATTTGCATTGCTTTAAAGTTTTTTTAATAACAAATTTAATTTAAAAAAGGGGGGTGTATCTCTAATATTAAACTATACTATTTTTATGGACAAAAACTATTAAATTTTATCTCAACTCTAATGCGTTTTATCTCATTAGCGTCATTTATGTTTTTTTTTCCCTCGTAAATGTCCCAAAGCAACCTTTCTTGTCAATTTTTTGTACTGAAATACGTCATAGTTTTGTGTAAAATCCTGAAAGGGAAAAAAAAAAATTCTGAATTTTCCGATTTAAGATAATTTTCAACCTGTTAACGTATTTTTTTAGATATTACAAAATAAAGATACAAGTTTAAAATTAACTGACGCTGATTTTTTTTTAAATAGCCTTGTATTGTCGACCCTTTTTGTGTAGACAGGAGCTAGTCTAGTCAATTTACCAGGTGAAAATATCACTTTTTTTTGAGCAAAAATGTTTTTTTTTTTAAAGTGTTTTTCCCAAATTTAAATGTCGTAGGAAATGGTAAATACATTTATGAGAGGCAAATAAACGGTGGCGTAAAATTTTTGATAATATTTATAAATAAAGCCACAACAGATGCTTGGTACACAAATGTTTTCCAATAATGAATATGCTTATATTATTACCTACCACCCCCCCACAAATGGGGCCAAGGACAAGGTCAAACATTTTTTCCCCCCCCATATTAAACTCAAGGGAAAAATTTTATAAGCCCCTGCACCTCAAGGACAAATATCTAATGCACATCTGGCCATTCAAGGTTATATGACGTATCGCATACGTGGCCAAAAAGGCATATGACGTCATTTTTGGGAGTGGGGGTGGTTTCAAATTTTTAATCTACACTATTGCGTTTTGTTAAACATTCTAAACGGGTTTTAACTTTTAACAATTGCTAAGTCCTTCTAAATTTAACAACCGATCATCCTCGGCCGTAAGGTTGTAGGACACATGAAAACAATATTCTAAAGAGAGTCTGATTTGGGATACATGAGTATACAGATTTTGGAAAGGAGAAATCTTTTGGCTCGAAAGAGGAACATGCTTTTTTGAAGCTGCCGAGGCTATGGATGGAATGTTTTGGGCCCCTTGGGTTACTTAAAAAAAATTGGCAGACTTTTTCGCGACGCAACATATTTTTTGGGGCTTAAAATCAACAAGATCTTTGGCGCCCCAATACAAGATTAGTTTAAGGTCTTGTGAAAGAAATATCTGCATTGCCCCCTTGGTTTCCAAATCAGGCTTTTATGGGAGAAATTGAATATTAGAGTGGAGGCTATTATAGATTGTTGATGTGAAGAAGAAAAGAGTGGGTGCCAGTACTGAGCCTTGGGGCACCCCAGCATTAATTTGGTAGAAGCGGGAAGAATAATCATCTACAATAACTGATATACGTCGATTAGAAAGGAAACTGTAGAGCCAAGAACAAAGCTTAGGTGGAAGACCGTAAGAAGGAAGTTTGTTAAGAAGCCCACCATGCCAGACCCGACTAAAAGCTTTGGATATGTCAAGAGCAACGTTCTGGGATTCACCAAGAAACTCAAGGGACTTGTTCCAGTTGTGTAAGACAAAGGAAAGAAGATCAGCTGTGGATCTTCTGTAACAGAACCATACAGTGTGTCATGTAAGATCTTGTGTTTTTTCAAATACTTTAAGATTAGAAAAAATGGTGAACAGAATGTACGTTGGAGTTAAGCCCACATATATTTGTGAATGATATCAAACTTTTCGATAGTGGCCCCTAAATGCCCCCCTCGCCGGAGATCCATGGGGGTATTTTACCTCCGAAATTTTTATTTTTGTGTGTACCATCATAATTAGTTTTAAATTTTATTATAGTGGAGAAAAAAAAGAATGAAGAGGGAAGGAAAACTAACTCACCCGCCCAGGACTCGAAACGTCTATAAGACTTCACGAAACCTTTAAAGAGCAAGTGGGTGGACCGCCTCAGGCGAGGAACAACTCTTCAACCACCTATTTGTTGGTTTAAAATTTTGTTAAAAAGTTTTCTTATTGTTGTGGTTACCGCAGCAATATTGCTCGGCGATGCCTTGTGGCCCTGCAAGTGATAAATAGTTTCCGGGCCCTAAAATCGCCCCAGATATATATGCTTTAAGCCTCTGTAGACCATTCCCAAGATAAAAAACAATGTTTCTAAAAAAAAAAAAACTTTATTAAAAAAAGCCTTAAATAAAATAAAGTATGTAAGAAGATTTGAAGTTGTAATATACAGAGTGATGAAAAAAGTTTAAAACAAATGGGAATATTTTTGTTATTGTATTTTAAAAAAAATATTTTCAGTAATCCAGTCGTCTAATAACGAAAAAAACCACACAATTTTTCACATGACTGCTGTTAGGGCTGCAAAAAAATTTGATATGAAATGTAAAAAAAAATAATAAGGAGTTGAAATATGGAAAAAAGTTATTGAAAAAATTGTTCATTTTTTTATAAAATGTGATGTTGCGATACTTTTTTTTTATTCATTAATTATAATTTTCCTTTTTGTTACTAAAAATTTTTTATTACCTCATATAATCTTAAACAAAATAAAAAAAATGTATTTGTTTTTGGGCCAAAAAGAAAAAATTAATTTATAGATATAGATCCCAAATAAAATTGTTAATATTTATATTTTTCTTTAAATTTGGTACAAAATCACAAGACAAAATTCTAAACAGTTTTGTCTAATAACTTTTTTTTCCATAATATAACTACTAACCCTTTTTTTTAAATTTTCATAACACATTTTTCAAATTTGTTCCATAACAGCAGTAACGTGACAAGTGTCAAAATGTTTCTTTTACATTATTTATTATGCATAACAAACCAGAAAATGTTTTCAATGTTTTTAACTATCCTGTATTTATATAATTTAATTTTTATGTATTTATAACTTACTGACTTTGATAATATATTTGCTTAATTGGTAACATAATATATTTGAATATAATATATATTTAACTCAAAATATTTTTAAAAAGTGTGGAAATACATTCCGTGAAAGTTGAATGGCAATTTTTGCCCTTTTCGATCTAACGAAGCTAAAAAAAGCTCACTAACTTAGTGGTGTTTTTTTTTATACGGGTACCCTTGTAGGCAATCTCCCCCGGGATTTAAGAAAACCTAAAAATTTGTGACAAGTTCCATAAACTTTTTTCCTACGACCCTCCCTACCGGGATACAGGTGCATAAGGACGCCCCTGAAAATCGTTTATTTTTAAATAATTTTAAAATACTAGGCGTAAATTTTTTTTTTTTAAAAAGGTAA
Organism: Listronotus oregonensis; assembly: GCA_019359885.1. Classification (NCBI taxonomy): domain Eukaryota; kingdom Metazoa; phylum Arthropoda; class Insecta; order Coleoptera; family Curculionidae; genus Listronotus; species Listronotus oregonensis. Next base: position 10,231 of record JAHBCN010021819.1, on the reverse strand, counting down.
CTAAATAAGTCTTCTTAAAATGAACCCATTAAACATATTTTTATTTTTTGTGACGGACTGCTCTGACACAATAAAGCAATTTTTAACACCCTGTATGATAATGGCTCAACAATATTATTTTTGGGTAGCTTCTACCTTAAACTAAAAATAGGTATTCTTGATTGACATCGATAAAATCAAAGTTTTTTACATTATAAAGGGTATTTTCTAATTGAATGTCAATATTTAGGGAGGCAATTTTTGGGTCAATTTTAAGAAGAAAACTTTATATGAACGTATGTCCTAAACGTCTTATTATTATAAGCAGATTTAATCTTTTAGTTTTTTTTAGTCCGGCGTACGGTTTTCACCTAGAAAAAATAAATCTAGATATTTCTCTGCATAGTGATATGATCATGCAGAAAAACTGTTTTTATTTTTTAAGCAAAAATCCTGCATAGGATTAAAAAAAATCAAGTAATTAATTTTACTTAGAAATGATTGGGAATTTCAAAACTAATTTTTATTTTAAGAGAAGTACGAACGCACTGGCGGAAATAAAAATGTGGTACACTAAAATATCTAAAGTGGTATTAGAGATATTAATAATAAATTATTTATTTTTGAAAATTTTACCACCCTGTATCTCAAAAGTTAAGACGTTTAGGACATATGTTCATACGAAGTTTTCTTCTTAAAATGGACCCAAAAATTTCCCCCTTAAATATTGACATTCAATTAGAAAACACCCTGTATAATGTAAAACACTTTTCCAATCCCAATATTTTATTTCTCGTAAACAGTTGATTTTATCGAAGTTAATCAAGAAAACCTTTTTTTTTTAGTTTAAGGTAAAAGCTATCCAAAAATAATATTGTTGTGGCTTTTCATACGGGTGTTAAAAATTGCTATTATTTGTCAGGAACTATTTTTAAACTAAATAACCAAATATGATTAAATGGGTTCATTTAAGAAAAGAATTTTATTAAAAAACATAAAAATTTGTATTTTAGTAGTTTAAAAAGTTTTAAAAAAAAGTTTCCCGGGGCGACCTAAATCGTACTTACCTCGGAGGGGGGGTCGGAAAAAAGTTTATGGCTCCTATAATTTTTTTAGGTTTTTCTGTCAGATTCCGAGAGATTGCCCCTATTCTGGGGAAACCCCGTATTATTTAGTGAAAGTAAAGTAAAGTCGTCCATTTAGTAAAAAATGTGCTTCATAATTTTGATACAAATTTGAAAATCTAGCAAATCATCTAAACCCCATATCATGCAATGTGTTCATAACCTATGCCCAAAAAAGGGTTTTTTTTAAAAAAAAACAATTGGCTGAAAATGAATTTAATGTATGTATATTGTTGTCCTGTAAAATTTTGTTAGGATGAGTTATCACCTATCAGAATCAAAGTTTTGATTATATATTATTTTTTCACAATGTTTATTTGTTTTATATCGTTAAAGAAAATTTCTAAATTCACTTTTTTTAATTGTTTCTATGGAAATGCCACAAATTTTTAAATTTAGTTACACATACTTATCTAAATCGTTTACATAATAAATTATGATAAAATAAAACACTAACCAGATAGATAACATTTTATTATTTTTATGGATAACATTTTATTATTTTTATTTATCTATATATTCATCGTTAATTAACATATATTAAGATTATAGGTAGGTACTTATTTGTAAGCAAAAATGGACTCACTAGGAAAAGTTCATTTTAATTCTAAACTCACTCTCTGTCGAAAAACATAGCGACTGGTGATCTTCTAACGGTCGATGAGGAGCCGTGCATCTCGTTTTCTTCATCATAGGTCATAATTTTTAAAATTACAACTTCCAAAGTACACAACATAAACAGTAACATAAATATGTCCAAATGGGTTGTATTTGGTTTGTAGTGAGTCCCTGGTGGGTAATCTCCTCTAACTCCAACACTCTGAAGACTAACCAACACTGGCGATAAAAGCATCTTGGAATTTTTCTGTTACTTTATGGTCCCATTTAAATTTCCATAGCTTCTGGGTAAAATATGAAGAAAAACACCTTTTGTAGACGACATGAGCTTAGCACACTAAAAAGTTTATATATTTTTTAAATATGTTCACTACTAACACAATTTAAAATTGGTACCCCGACGAAAGCAAGAGTGTTATTGGGTAGAATGCGAGATTGAATCGCTCATAATCCACTTTCTCGTCTTAAAGTAGCACACGCTGGGTCAGTACATTAAATAATACATTACATAATTCTTGCTTAATAATTTGATGCATTATGGTACGTATATCACGAATAGCATGTACCGTTTTAAATTATTGACTACCATATACTTAATTTACTAGAAAATGTTTATGGACTTATAAGGGTGCCGGAATACCGTTCGAATAATTCTAGGGTAATTCTACACGTTTAATTATGAAAAAAGTTCAAGAACATAGGTCCGCAAATGAGTAAATAAGTTATGGCAATTCAAAGATTGCACCGAGATATAAGTAGGTTTTATTTTATATCTCTGGAACCGTTTTAGATAGCCATTTGAATTTTGGCATATAAATTGCTTTTAATAGTAGGTACTTTTCAGTGTTTTTACCAAATTATTATTTTAGTCAGGGGCGTACCGACAGGGGAGGCCTCGATTTAATTTGTTCACATTTTTAATAAACGGCATATTTTTACAGTTTTCTTTAAATATTTTGATTTCGCGGTATAAATGACATGAAAAAGGTATTCTTGTAGAAAACCTCTCAGGCCAGTCGTTTTCGAAAAAACAATCCTTAAAGAAAATAGTATATGCATGGTCGTCCAAGCAAAGGAGTATTCCGGCATTATTTGAAAGGCAAGAACAATGATTTTTTTAAATTAAACTGTTATTAACACAGTAATAATCGAATAAACTTTATTTTAAAACCTTATGTTAAATTTGTTTTTGGCCATTACACCAATTTGTAAGGCCATAAAAAAAAAAAAAATTGTTTACCGAAACTAGAGTTACTAATCCTTTTTTTCATTTTCAACTTAGCACCGACATTAGCCTACTTTGATGTAGAAATTTTTATCATTATTGGACGACCATTTCCTTTGGAGAGTGTTTTCTCGAAAACAGGTAACCTGGCAGGTTTTCCACAGAAATACCTTTTTATGTTTCTTTTACCGCAAAACCAGAATTTCTAAAGAAAACTGCAAAAATGTGATGTTTAATAAAAATGTGAACAAATTAAATCGTGACCTCCCCTGTCGGTACGCCCCTGATTAAAGTTATAATTTACTAAAAACACTGACAAGTACCTAGCATTAAAAGCAATTCATATGCCAAAATTCAGATGGCTATTAAAAACGGTTTTAGAGATATAAAATACAACCTTTATCCCGGTGCAATCTTTGAATCGCCATAGCAACCTTATGACGCATGTGCGGACCTATGTTCATATGAACTTTTCTTCATAATTTACCATGTACCCCTAGAATTATTCGAACGGTATTTCCGGACACACTGTATAGTTCTTATTTTATAAATGTTATAAATATATAGTTGTGGCAAATTCATTTATTATACAATATTCTTTGTTCTACTCGCCAGATATGCAAGGGGGAATCGCTTTGCTCCAAGACGCAGGGTACCGATATGTGTAGTAACAGAATGCACAAAATTAATGGACCTATACGAAATCACTTTTAAAACCCTGCAAATCCAAAAAAACCGCCCCGCTAACAAAAACACGTTGTTTATAAAAATACACAAAGAATATTTATTGAATCTTTTGGAATGTATTTAACACCTTTTAAAGCCCAATTATCCAAAATGATTTTGTAAAATTACTCTTTAAAAAAATATGAACAGATTGATAGGAGAGTCTAAATATCGAGCAAATACTAACTTTGGCTTGAGTTTTCAATATTCTAGGAAAACAAAAAAAGGAAACAGTAACAAGATACTATGGTTACAGGTTCCTTTTTTTATATTAAAATTATGAAAAAATATGCATTTTTACATAAGTAATTTAAAAATTTGTCCGTCCGCTTAAAAGTGTAAGTAGAGGGGCAGGTGCAAAAAATACGCGGCGCGTTTATCGCCGGTTATCCAAAAAACTATCAAATTTTTGACAAAAGTGATTGAAATCATTTTTGCAGCTAATGAACTGCTTTTTATTGTCATCCAAACCCGAATTACGTAAGTGCCATATTTCGGGAGATATCGGCCATTTTTTATATATGATATCTTCAGAGGTCAATGTACACATTAATACCTGCAAATTAAAAAAAAAAATAATTGTGACGACCCAACCTGATCTTCAGATCCACACCTTCGTTTACTGAACTATAATTTAGAGAAAAAACTTAATACCTGTTATTAGATTATACTGTTCAGGCAAAAATAACGCAGGAATAGTAAAACACCAATATCAATCGTTTCATTCCAATCGCGTAACACCGACATTAAATACGATTAAAAATATTGTAAAACTGTTTGAAGACAGGAAAGATTTATGGCCAAAGAAAAGACATGTTACAAAAAACGAAGAAAATGATGGAAAGGCTACCCAGGAAATGAGAAACCAAAAAAGGCTCAAACAAGAAAATGGGAGACTAGAACCATTGTGCGGGATTTCTGGCAGTCTTTGTATATCATTCATCAGCCGGTGTTAGATTTTCAGCCAAGGTGCCTGTAAATTGCAGTGGGTTTTTAAGGAAAAACCTATATATTACACGAAAAGTTTTAGAAGGTTTTTTTCCCATACCATAACTTCATTATCGTTTCTCATACGAGTATGAGATTTGGATTTGGTATGTAATGTAAATTAACAATACATTTTTGTACGAAAAGAATATAATTTTAAAATAAAAAGGGAATAAATCGAGGATTAACGAACAATTCCCCATTCCCCCCATCTAAATAATATTATTAACGGATTTAAATTATAAATGCTTTTAGGGATAGAGTAGGAAAAGGAACAAAAAAAGTTTTAAAACATTTATTTCCTTATGATCTTTTAAAATAAATTAAAAAGTTAAACACTCGTTTTTAACATTTCTAATTTCCAAGATCTACTACTGATTTACAATTTAGGGAGTTTTCCAACAAACTTAGTTCGCCCGTGATAATGCAGAGATCTTTGCAGATTATAAACTGCTCTCTTATTTGAGATAACCTGTATATTAGTGTATATGTATTATATGAAAAATAGAACCAGAAACTAAAAAGAAATTTGTTACAACAGCCTTATTTTTGCCCTATTTAAACAGTTTATTAAAAATGTTAAATATTTATATACCTGTAAATCTAAATATTATAATTTAATGATGTGTTACAACTAACTCTTTAGCTAGTATATTCATGCTAATGCTATTTCCTGACATACACAAATAACACTTTTGTTTTTGTTTTATTATAAATATTTGTCTAATTTAAGCATAATAAATATCTTATTTGTTATTTTAAAATATTTCAATGTTATTCTGCCTTTATTTCAATGTTCAAGTAGGTCAAGTTTAACACACAATTCATTTGTGTATAAACATTACCATCGTACCAATTAAAATAGCCATAGTAATAATTTAGTCACTGTAGCAGAAATACGGTATAGCATTTTTCTAAAATGCACGATTCAAAAATATCTTTTGCTTTATACCATGTATCCCAAAGATCGGAATAACAGAAAGGTTTTTTTTATGCCAAGCCCTATTTTTCTATTCATAAATGATTTGGCATGAAATTTTGCATGTGGCATAATTTGCTGCAAGTTTTTTTTTTGCGAGGGGTTTTTGTGATGATCATTAGTAAGTTTAAAAATAAGAAAAACCTAATTACCATGCCAGAGATCATGAATTTACGGCTTTATTGCCTTTCTAATAAAATCATTATGCTATATGTACAGGGTGTTTAGCACATGAGTAGACATACGTAAAACCGAGGTAGGTGGGGCCGTCTGCTATGCGGTCAACCTAGATATTTTGACGTGGGCCCTAAGATTTCTTTTTATTTTTTTTTCAAAATTTTCAATTTTTGAATTTCACACGAAAATAACTTTTTGAAAAATCATGAAACTGACAAAATTTTTATTTTATTTTAATCAAGACTAATACTAGAATCATACAAATTAAATTATTGGGGCCCATGGCAGCTACAAAGAAAAATACGGGCCCTTAAACCACAAAAAGAGGTAAAAAATAATTCTAAGAGCCAACTTGGCTTGCAACAAAAAAAAATAACTAGAAATGATGGAATATTTCTAATTAGTCAAAAACATCTTCAATTTATGCCCTTTCAAATGATATGCAATAACCACAATTTGCTTTAAAACAGCAAGAGTTATTTGTCAACTTTATTAAAAGTATAATTTCGTAAAAAAAAGCCTACCTTGATAAAGTTGACAAATAACTCTTGCTGTTTTAAAGCAAATTGTGGTTATTGCATATCGTTCAACAGGACATGAATTGAAGATGTTTTTGACTAATTAAAAATACTTGATCATCTCTAGTTTTTTAATGCAATGCAAAGTTGGCTCTTCGAATTATTGTTTACCTCTTTTTGTGGTTTGAGGGCACAATTTTTTTTTGTAGCTGTCATGGGCCCCAATAATTAAATTTGTATGATTCTAGTATTAGTCTTGATTAAAATAAAATAAAAATGTTGTCAGTTTCATGATTTTTTAAAAAGTTATTTCAGTTTGAAATCTGAAAATTTTGAAAAAAAAATAAAAAATTCTAAAAAAAATTCGTAGGGCCCAGGTCAAAATATGTGGGTGGACCGCATAACAGACGCCCCCACCTATTTTAGATTTACGTATGTCTACCCATGTGCCGAACACCCTGTAAATTTTTACAAATTGACGTTTACAGTTTTGGCAAGCTTTAAAAATGAGGCATTTTTATTACCGCCAGACTTTTAATTTTAAAGAAAATTCAGCTGTTCTACAAAATCTTTGCTACAAACAGTTTATAAAAATATATCTCTTTACTATAATCGTAGTGTAAGCAAGGAAGTTTTAAGGTGTATGGAAGCCCAATACTGTAGCACAAAATTGTCCAGGCGTGCAGGGCAGTGGGAATAGGGGGGTTGGCCCCGCGGAGTTTGCGCAATGAATAGTAGGTCAGAGCCGGACTTCCATAATTCTTTGTTTCTATCTATAAAGTTGACATCATCAAATGTCAAATTCAAGCATTCACTGTTTTTTTATTTTTTGGAAAATTGTTGGTTATTAAACGATACTACCATAGAATTTTAAAAAATTATTGTGTAATATTGGATTTTATATCATCTGATAAATTTTGGAAAGAAGCCTTCTATTTAAATGGCGTTTTTTTTGTGAGTTTTGTATTTTTACCAAAAATCTTTGTAAATAAATAAAAAAAGTTTTTTTAAAAAATAAATTTCAAACATTGTATGATAGTTTATGTATCTTTTTATTACCAATTTTGTGATAAAAGAAGGGCAAGATAGTGTAAATGAGTTTAATCTAATCCTAAGATTCTGGTTTTTCATTAAAAAAAAAAAATTTTTATAACTGTTTTTTGGGGCATATACTTTTCACTAATAACAAACATTCATGAGACAGAATAACAGTGGTTAAAAATGTTTAAAATTTTTGGTACCTAGGCATCCATTGTAACAGTATCCTTAAAATTTATTTTCTACAGTATGTCGGTTAAAAAAAGTTGATAATGTAAGTTTAAAAAACCCAAAAAAAATCTAATTTCTTCTTAAAAAATAAAAAAAAAGCAAATAAGAACTTTAGCATAAAATTGTACTTTCTTTCATTCAATTAGAGGGACCTGTATATAAAAATTTTTGCCTGGTCTGCCCAGCAATTAAAATTTTGATCCTTTAAAAGAATGTACTAAATTATTAAATGAAATAAAAGTACCTAAATGTAAACCTTATTTCTTTTTAATAATCCACAGAAATACACAAACATTGTGGAAATCATCTAAAAGATAGTTAAGATTGCCTTATTTTTTTACTGCTAGTTCCTATGAAATTTTCATTATTTTATTATTACTAATTGATATATTATTTTTTTTTTGGTTACCTAACGTTACGTCTATAAGAAGCACCTAATTTAAATATAAGAAATACTTACCTAAAGAAAAAAAACCCGGGTTTTTCCCCTTATTTGCAAGACAAAACCATACAAGATCTAATCATTTTGTTACGATATATGGCCCGAGTGATGATCGCGTTGTTAAATTTAGCGATCACTTAGCAATTGTTAAAAGTTAACGATTTAGAATGTTTAAAAAACGTCATTGTCAGTGTTATTCAATGATTTTAGTAGGCAACCTGTCAAAATCTGACATTTTGTTAAAATTTTAAACCTTGTTAATTTTTTAAAATTTTAAAAATTCAACGCGATCATCACTCGGCCGTAAGTAACAAAACAAAATTATAGTCCCAATTTAATAAACACTAATCACTTTTAAGAAGGTTTTTATCAATCCAAAAACTTCTGCAACCACAAAATATAGGTACTCACAAAGCAAAAAAAACGGCGCAAAAAGGGACAAACCACAACGAAAATGACGAATGATGAGACGACGACGGTTGACGATAAGGGGATATATTTACGCCCGCGCGCCCCCTTTACCAAAACCCCTTGACAACCAAGACCATTACGGCTCTCATAAAAGTATAATGTTTTGCCTAACTACACACGATTTATCAGTGTATAAGTAGGGAACACACATGTTATTGCGCAGAATCGGCGGGGCCAACACTGACAGTTATTTTCATACTGGGCTGGACATTTTTTAATTGAATGGGCCCTAGCATTGGGCTTCCATACACCTTTAAACTTCCTTGAGTGTAAGGCATACCTAGTAAAAAATATTGACCGTTTGTTTTTTTTATTATGTTAATAGCTGGCAACCACCTTTATCCAAACCTAACATGCGGTTTACAAAGCTACAAATTTGTTATTTATGTTATGTTGTTTATTTAATGATCGTTAAATAAAAAAAAATCATTGTCTGGCAGGATTGACTTGGCTATAAAAGTACCACCTAAATTTTTTATAGTGTTCTCCTACGAGTCTAGCGTTTGAATAGGTTGTAATTTATGCATATTTAAATATAACAAAATGCCAGAAAATACTTTCGGTTACAGAGCTCTAATTTAGAGAAAATATTCTTTGAAATGCCCAAAGAAAGTATATTAACAACCAAACAATTTTGGTGGTTACAAACTCCCGCCAGGTCAGTTTACTATATTCAATGCTAGTAGGGTAAGATAAACGAGATAAACCGTCGATTGCAATTATAAGTATGGTAAAAAAATAATTTGTTACTTAAAACAAAATAATTTATAGCTGATATTTTTTTTATTAAAAATAATATAATGTTTATATCTTGACATCAAAATAATTTTTATTGCATTTTTAGTTAACAATTTATCCGCCATTTCTACGCTCAACTTATTTTTTTGTTTCAAACGATTTTCTTCTACTATTTATTTACTCGCTGGAAGATAGAAAAAAAAAATATTTGACATGCCTATACATAGATACTTCCAGACATGCATTTATCTGATTCATTTAATTTTAATAACACATCGTATACAGATGATGCTCCAATATATTCTTGCCACTTAAATCTTCCCTGTGGAAAAAAGCCTGATAGAAATCCAATAAGGATCCAAATAGGTCTGTTTGGATCATAAAATGTCCGGATGGAAATTCTATCATAACTTATCTGATAAATTCTCTAAAAAAAAATGATTATGAATTCATCAGTAATCTCTTTAGCAAAACAATAAGTCGGAAATGCCGATACTTTATTTTGTTTTCCTTTCTGGTCATAATCCTACACAAAAAAACATGAATTTATTATTTTTTTCGTCAATCTGTAAGTATCCGGAATTGCTGTTTCAAAAACACAATACCTAGTTTATTAGAACTTTTAATCAAACATCGTATATTATTTGGATCTATCAGGCTTTTTCCACAAGGTTTATCGGTCTTTTTATGTTATATGTATATTTATAATCTAGTGGCAACTCAAAGGGGTACGTATAGACCTGGAGAGTGAGAAAAATGATATAAATAAGCTTTTTAGCAAAACCGAATAAATCCATTTTAACAAAATAAAAAGAGACCATTTTTCTAGTGCTTATAGCCCAGTAATAAAGCCGGAAAACGTGGAAAAGTTGATAACAAGCTCCGATATTTTTTTTTTGTTTTTACGTATTCTGTAGACCCTCAGGGGAAATTCATCCCCTAACATCTGCCTTGCAATGAAAAATGAAAAATTAGGGT
>JAHBCN010021818.1:0-13877 GCA_019359885.1 Listronotus oregonensis | reverse complement strand
ATTCCTTTTCGAAGGGTCACCGATATGAAAGTATCGAGTTGAAAAGTCATCGACAAAATTTAAAACCATCCGGTGTATTTAGTTAAAATAATGTCGAAATACAGAAAGAATTAGTTATAGAGCATTTAAAGATGTTAATATTTTTGTGAAATTTAAATTTTTTTTGTGTACGTAAAATTACGATTCCATGAAGACATGTTTTCGAAGCATTTCGTTCAACATATGGTTTGGTTTTAGTTGAAGAATCCCTCGAGAAATGAGGTATGTATCACGTAAGGTGGTTTTTCTTGTCAATAGCTGGACACTTTTTGGTGCTTATGAGGCAATGTTAAATTCTAGGGGTCACCGAGGAGTTTATCTGGTAACCTCACCGAGGGTTTGTCTGGGAATCTCAAAGAACCTCACGAAGGATTTATCTAAGAATCTCAAATGAGGAATTTAGTCTAGGAGTCTAGTTTCTGGCAATAATGTTTGCATGAGAATTTGGTTCGTCTAGGATTACCAGGCCAACTTAGGCCCACCCAACCAGCATCTAGGGTGTTTGAGTCCAACGTCTTCTCTCTACTTGTCCGAGAAACCAGTAGGAGCCTTGGGCTATTTGTTAAGCAAAATTAAGGCCAGTTTATTCCATTTTTTTTATATAATTAAAAACTTAAATTTTAAACTTTCATAATTATTAAACTAAGTAATTTTATTGAAATGTACAAAGCCAAATTGGTATATTTTTAATAATTTCTATTTACAGGGCGCACCCAGAAATTCATGAATTTCCCATAGTGTGACATTTCCCTTAATTATGACTTAAACTATCTTTTACACATTTAAATATTATCTACATAATCCAATTTTCCTTAAATAAATTTTATTCTGCATTTGAGACCCGTGTATATAGTTTGTAACATATTTGTGTAAAATTTAATTGTAAATAACCTGTATAATACTTAAAGGGAATTAATTTGATAAGAAATAAATATTCAGTTAAGGGTGCAAATATTTTCTTTATTACTAATGTGGTTAGATAAAGTTGGTTTCTGATTTTCTCCCGACATTATAGAGTCAAACAAAAGAAAATCAGTGGCGCTCAAAATATATAAATATAAATTACCATCTTTATAAATATATTAAACAATAGACTAGAAAAACGCCCAAATACGAACCCTACCCAGCTCTCGTCTATAGCTTGCCGGAGTCTTTTGGCATACACCAGGGCAAATATAACAACTGTACAACTAATGCCATAGATCTTCATCTAAGTGAAAAATGTCTGCATACTTAACAAAATGCTATGGATTGAGTTACTTTCTTCGATATTTGCTGAAGGTGTCTGTATCAGATTAAGCACTTTTTTACCCTTTGGACCGATATCTCACTTTTTTCAAACTTGCACACATCGTAATCTGTTAGTTTATTTAGCTTTGGCTGAAAATTTTTACCCTAATTTCTCGTTCGTTTACATTCATTATTCGTACCGGAATTTCGTTATTTTCTGGTTTTACTAATACTTGCTACAATTACTCCTTCACATATTAAATCATTCATCACAACGCACTCATCTCTTTCATCCGTGTAACAATATTTTTACTTGCATCTCGGGGGAATTATAGTATAATAATCATATTTAGATTGTGTGGCATACATTTTGTATCCCATTCTTATTTTTTAAAGAAATTGAAAATGTTTCGTAATTAATTATTGCTGAATATTTAGAAAGAAAATCTACACCTAATACTCCCTGTATATGAGAATCGAAATTTTTTACGACAACAAACTTATTGGAAAAATTTTCATTCCTAATTGAAAAAATTAATTTCTGTGGTACCGATGGGAAATGTGGATCCGGCTATTCCTTGTATTTTTATTTTTTTCTCTAGTGTTTACTATTTCATTATTAATTGGAGTTCTCAAAAATACAAAAATGCTCCACCTGAATAATTAAAAACAATAATATTCTTCCAATAATTAACACTTATGTAATTTAATGCGTTTATATTGTAACATGATACCTTGTTATTTTCGTGGGGGGAAAAAAAAAACTGCTTCGCGTTTGAACTTCATTTTTGTTTTATTTAAATCGTCGTTGTTATTACTGTCAGCACAATACACTCGGTTCGTCGGTTTGTTTCCCTTGGCCATGATACTGACCCTGACCTCGGTTATTTTGTATGTACCTGTGGTTTTTAGTATTGGTTCCCTTTTGGTAGTTTAGATTAGCCTGTGGGTTTGGCTTATAATTATCAAAGGGCGATTTTTTTTGTTACCTCTTCCCTGGTTTTGTGGCCTTAATTAAAGTTTTTGAGCCTTTCATGTGAAACAATTAGGCTGAGGGTTTTTTTTGTTAACTCTTCTTCCCTACCGCTAAACCTGCGTCTTTTAATTTTTTGGTAATTCCTGGTTTACTATAGTCCTTAGTTCGTTACCCAAATCCATTTGCAAAAGCGTTTACTGCAATTTTCTCGTTAATCCCTCGCAACCTCCCATTGCGGCTGTATTATTATCGGCCTGCGCTATCGTTAGATCGACCAATAGTGTCTCGATCAACTTTGGTTCGTCGATACTTCTGCCGTCTTGTCTTGCGTTATGTAATTGAGTTGATAAAACTGCCGGTGATTTTTTCGTTAACAACCGGTTTTTTATATCCCCTACTAGCTGTTCCACTGTACCATACGAGTTTTCTAACCGTAGTTTTGCTTTTTGCGTTAATTTTGTTTTTAAAACGTAATTAATCAATAAGGTTTGCCCATTATCGTCGATAAGACTGCTATATAACTTAATTGCGTCAATTAACTGTTTAGTGCTATTTTCCGTGTTATCCATAGATGGTGTTCTTAAATCAAATTTTTCCGCCATATTTATTTTCTCGGTATTACTATTATTTTTTAATTGTTCAGTTGGGTTATTTTCCTTAACTAAATCTTTTAGTCTTTCGTTCAGGAGAGAACGCGATTTAAAAAGGTGAGATTCAATAGCTTTATTATAATCTGAATATGATTTTTTAACGTTTGGGTCGTCAATAGCAGATGCTTGGACCTCTTTTTGTATATTATGAAACTTATTTTCTAACTTCCCTACTTCTAGAATTAAATTATTTACTCTAATTAAATCTATTCGGCGTTCTTTTGGTTCTTTCTTTATAATGTCGCACAATTTAACTGAGTATACGAGGACTCATGCTTTTTAGCGAATTAAATACCATAATATCGTAATAAAATTAAAAATAATAATTTTCAGACTAATAAAATATTTTGAGAGCACTTGAGCGTCGAGCAGACTTTAACACAATGTTCATAAAAAAATATACAAATAATAATAATAAAAATGTTTTTTCCCTAATAAACTTACATACTATACTGCTGTCTGTGTTCTGGGTTGAGGGTTGATCGTTGCTGTGGGGTTATGTCCAACGCTGTTCAGTGTTCTGGTTCTGGGACTTCTCAAACTACGCTGGGTTCTGCTGCTGGAGTTTTGAAATACATACTTCTGGAGAGATTCGTAGTACTCTTACATGGTAGGCACTTGGATGCTTTCTTGTTCCACGATGAAATTTGAATTGACTACTCCAGAGTCAGTAATTTCCGCATGTTTGGAAGATGATTTGCCCATATTAGCGTCTATTTACCATATCACTGGACGGCATGCACTTTTCCTGACTTCTCAACATGTAACTGGTAGGATCGCCATGTGGTGTACCAGATACTAACCAAGTACAAAGCAGAGTACACCACATGGCGACCCTGCCATGAGAAGTCACCACATGGCGATCCTGCCAGGATCGCCATGTGGTGTACTTCTCATGGCAGGGTCGCCATGTGGTGTACTTGTGCTTTGTACTTGGTTCGTAGTATCTGGTACACGTCAAGAAGTCAAACAAGAGACTTTGTATAAAACATACTTTACTATAAAATTATAAAAATAGTATAAACTTATCTTACTGCATCGAAATGCATCTAAATATATCTAATCGTATCTAATCTTAATGTGTATAAATCAAGTTATTATATACATATTTAAACATTAAACAAACATCATTTACTATACACAGTTTACAATAATATATCAGTCTTGTTATATAAACTAATATTTAAATAATAACATAACATAAAATACCTCTTAGCCTTCACGGTCAATGGCTTTGATACGTGCAATAGACTGATGACCTAACAAGTACTAGGGACTAACTTTTCCTGATTATATCCTTAGCCTTTCGTCATGAATCCATTACACCCCTAATCACTCATTCTGCAACTTGGGTCTCCATTGTATAAGTCTATCTTCTGTATGGGTCTTCTTAGACTATCGTGCCCTGTTAGCAGCCCTACTTTTATGCGAAGTATTTTCCTACTTTGTCTTAGTAGTTCTTCCTTCGTTCTTTTGGAAGGGCTCTTTATGAAGCCTTTTTCATGTCTTATTCTACTGATGCTGGAGCAGTATTCCTTGCGTTTGTTTTGAACATTTTCCCTAGTTTGCCCTCGTGTTGTGGTTTTGGTTACTCCAAGGGCAGATTCTGGTCCAAAGTGTGGTTAGTCTGTCTCACTAGCTCATCTGTTTTTCGTTGCCTTCTATTCGGAATGTCTCAGTGCCCACAGGAAAGTTACCCTGTTGCGTTCTCCTAGGACTTTCAGTTCTTTTTAGCATTTCCATGTCTGCTTGGACGTTACCTTGATGTTTGCTAGTGCCCCTTGTGATGCATGGCTATTATCTATTTTTATGCAAATCTGCTTATTTTTATAAGCCCTCCTGTTGTTTTCTTTGAAGAATTGTAAATTCATCATTTCTCTGTACATGCCCGCTCCAGTTCGCTGCTCTTTGGACTCATATGTCTTTACATAAAAGCTCTTTTTCGTCTTGTTTTCAATGGAAATATAATCCAAGTCAAATATAATTTTAATGCTCAGCCACAAGCCCGGCTGTACGAAAATTGTCCTTCTGCCGACACCCTGTATCTCATCCATTATTCTGCCTAGCTGGTAGAAAAGAAATCAACCATTTAGTTTTTTGCGTGAAGTTCTGGTTAATTCTGTTTAGCCAGATATACCAAACGTAGTATTTTTAAAATAAAAGTCATTAATAAAAATTAAACATTTTTTTTTAATGACCTATATTGTAAATAGCCCGTTAACTATATGGACCCACAGGACAAAATTTTGTTTGAAAACAGGATTTCCGATCAAGAAATCAAGAACTGCTTTAAAGAAAGAGTCATAGGACCAACTAACTCCTTAGTATACATAAATCATAGTATTGGAGTATGATGCTACGCTAAGTCACGCCGCGTTGTCAAAAAGCGCGAAATAATGAAATATCAGAAAGAAGTTGCTGATATCTTTTTTAAAATGTTTTGTCATTTTTATTTTAATTTTATAGTATAATTATTTTTATGAAAATTCTTAAAAAATTATTGTATTTATGCAGATGTTCCTAAAGTTGTGTTTCCTATGGGGCGGCTGATGCACGCGGCTGCCGCACAGCGTCGGACGCCTAGTACTGCTCATGTGACAATTAATTTATCCGTTTATTTTCGAGCGTCAGACGCAAGCGTTAACCGCTGGCGCCTCCAGACGCCGCGGCCCTACCCTCTCGAGGCAGTCAAGCGTCAGCCGCCGGTTGTCAAAGTCGTGCCTGTACGATGTCAAAAGTTTTATTTTCCGCAGAGGAAGATAAAATATTGATGGAATGCGTTAAAAATGTCTATTTATTATAGTTTAAAAAAGCCTTCATCAGTTCTGGTTTTAAATAATGGATGAACTTGTTCATTTTCTTTGCACATGCTTTTCAGTAAAATTTCTTCGTCCTCAATTTCTTCTAATAGTAAATCCAATAAACATATTTTTTTGTTTTCGCACATTTTTTTAGAAAACTGTATTTTTTGACAACAGATCACTCGCGTCTACACTTCATAGGAAATGGGTGTACTGGCGTCAGCCGTTTGCGTCAGACGCTGCGAAGCAGCCGCGTGCGTCAGCCGCCCCATAGGAAACATACCTTTAAGAGTACGTTTACTAATACATACATTTTCTTTCATCCCTATGAAAAAAACTTTAAATATAAGATCACATATACATAAGCTTATATATATTAAAATATTCTTTTTCCATGGTATGAATGTGATCCTTTTCAAAGGCTAGATATTTAAGACAATTTTACGTTTTTTTGGCCCTTTTTTAATCTTAGAATTTTTAAACAATAAATTTATTAAATGGGATAGCTCAAAGTTTTTTAAAACCTGAAATTTTTTTTTGTGGTATCAACTACCAACCAGTAACTGCAAAGTCGTCAATTTTTTTAAAAAGGATGACTAATTTTCTTTATATTTTTTTATATTTCAAAAATTTCTCCAATAGGCTCAATAAAAGTTGAGGCAGTTGAACAATTAGTTTTCAAGATATTCTGTTCAAAAATTTCTAAAAAACATTTTGTCACCTAGTATACGCAGGTAAAAAATACAGATAAATTCTGCAATCTCGTCAATCTTTTGATGGCATTTATTTTAATATTACTTAATATTCTACTTTGATAGCACAAGTCTGCCGATATCTTCTGCGCGTAAGAGCCTCTCGTTGATTGTTTCTAACGTATCATAAGTCAATATCGCGTTTTTCTTCGTCTGAATAAACCATTTTGACCGATATTGGCTGATAACCTAATCGTTTAATTTCTGAGAACTATCAACAAGGGTATGTCAAAAGAAAAATTTACCTAGACAGATTAACAAGTAACTAATTTTTATATTTATATACAAGGTGCAACTAATTTTTTTTGAAATTTTTGAGACGGGATATCTTGAAAACTAATCATTCAACTGCCTCAATTTTTACTGAGCCTATTAGAGAAATTTTCAAACTATGGAAAATATATATATCGTAAATATATATCATCTTATTTAAAAAAATGACGACTTTGCGATTACTCGTTGGTAGTTGACACCACAAAAAAAAATTCAGGTCATAAAAAACTTTGAGCAATTCCATTCATTAAACCCTTGGTTTGAAAATTTTAAAATCAAAAAGGGCCAAATTCTGGGAGTCCACTTGTAATGAATCGCACTATACAATGTAATTAGATTAGGAGGTGATCAATTTAGGTTTGATTTTTCATATTCGTCCTTAATTTACCTTAACAATTTTAATTTTTATTTATATTCTTGACGATGAGGGTGGAAAATCTAAAATAATGAAAAGTTGTTTTTCAGTCCAACAACAATAATTTTAATGCTTCTAATTTACCACTAATAAAGTTGTCCAGAAAACCACTTTTGCCCCAATAAACACTCAGTTTCTTTAAGATCCTTTTATCCAGCTAATCAAAAACACCTAAACTTTAACTGAGTGGCGACTAACGGGGAGTAGCTTTCACACAAAGGTGGTGAGACCCACGGGGTTCCCACAGAGAAAACCACCATCCACTTCTCTCAAGGGTCTTGTTTAAGCCCTGGGCCTACAATTGCCGAAACACTTGAGTCTCAGCTTTCTTTGACGTCCAACCACTTATTCCAATTCACTTGTATGGACCCTAATAGCTTTATGATAACCTTTATTAATATCGCCAAGGAGAGCTTAAAAGCTTTACGATTTTTGATGATATTAGGGCTTTATAATTCGGTTTTGTTATCCACTCACCCCTTTCGCTTGTTTTAATTAATTCATTACAAATTTCTGCCTAGCTGGCTTTGATTGTTATTTAATAATTCTGTGTTAATTAATTATCTGCATAAGTTTTGATTATTTACATAACAGTAATTTAAATTTTAAAACCTAACTTATAAATTCCCTTTAGAGTATTAGGTGCTATAATGTATTTTAATAGATTATATTTTTAAGATAGGAATTTGTATATTATCAATACATATTTAAAGATTTGCATCTTTCTCAGTGGTGACTCGTGCCTTAATACAGGGTGTAATTTAATTGATGGCTAAAAATGCAGGATGTGATTCTTCAACTCATTTTAGGACGAAAAGTCCATATAAACAGATATGCGCAAGGAGCTCATTTTTGAAGTTTTTTTAAAAAATCGGGTTTTTATTAATTTCTCAAGTACTCTTTTGCCGATTTTGTTGAAACTTGGCAGTGTTATTTTTAGTAACAAGGGGTTAATTTAACCTTAATTAGATAAAAATTATTAAATTCAGTGACGTGCTGGGAGACACCTTAGCGAATATTATTGGCAAAAAAATTGTATGCCACTGACTTTTTTCCCATTTTGATATTTTTCTTGGATTAAGCGACTAAAAATACAACTTTTTTATCACTTAACCCTTTTTCGTATCTTGCTTCATTTTCGAGAAAAAAATCATTTTATTGCATGTCCCTAGATCGCACAAAAAGGCACTGTCGCGATGACTATTTCCCCTTATTTTTTTACGCTACGTCACTGGCGGTTTTCGATTTGAGAAAATCCCATCCGTCTTTACGTTCTTTAAGTTTTGAGTACCTTTAATACTTCGCACCATTTAAATATTATTTAACAAATTACTTATTCATGGGAATAACGAAATTATTTTAATTTACTGAGTAGGCTGGTGCCCTATTTTGTTTTTAAAATATTACATTTGAGCGAATAACTTACTGTCCTATTTTGACAAGTATTCATAAACGTGGTAGTTTGTTAAATTGTGAAAGTTTTTTAACAATAATAAAAGAAAATAATAAACTATCCAAGATTTACAAATTCCGAACTAGCAGATATGCATTTTACCTCGGACTTGCTGACAGGGAATGCTTATGGCAAGGCGGATATATCAAGAGCGGTATCCAAATCGCATCATCCCGTCAAGAATTTTTCGAGAATACAGAGACTACATGAAACTGGGAGTCTTTGCATTGACAATAGTTCCAAAGGGGCACATCGCACGGTGAGAACACCAGAGTTAGAGGAAGCAGTTTTAAACACAATTGAGGAACATCCAGAAACAAGTACTAGGAAAATTGCGGTAACACTTAATATATCTCATTTTCTTGTTTGGAAAATACTCGTTGGACACTACTGCCTCGTGATTTTCCGTTGCGTTTAAATTTCTGCCAATGGTTTTTAGAAAAACTTGCTGAAAATCCTTTGTTTGATAACAAAATACTCTTTACTGATGAAGCTAATTTTTCCCGCAATTCCATTCGAAATTTCCATAATAATCATTTATGGGCAGAAAAAAAACCCACACGCAATTACCGAGGCACATCATCAGGAACAGTTTTCCGTCAATGTGTGGGCTGGAATAGTTGAAGATATCCTCAAAGGACCGTTCTTTTTTCCAGGACGACTGGATGTACTATCCTAACGCCACTTTCTTGAGAACGATTTGCCAATTTTGCTCGAGGATGTACCTGTTTTATTAAGGCAAGAAATGTGGTTCATGCACGATGGTGCTCCTGCACATTTCAACATTCATGCTAGGGAATTTCTAAATGAAGCGTTTACCGATCGCTGGGTAGGACGGGGAGGACCTCAATCTTGGCCTCCCAGATCCCCCGATTTAAATAGTTTAGACTATTTTTTGTGGGGACACCTCAAGACTTTATACTACATCGGTTCAAACTGTAGAGGAACTAAGGCAAAGAATTATAGTTTCTTGCGAAACCACGAAAAATACTCCTGGAATTTTTGAAAGGGTTCGCCAGTCCATGAGAAGGAGAATTGAATCCTGTATTCAAGCAGAAGAAGGACATTTTCAACAATTTTTGTGATAATTAAATCTGCTAATTTCTTATGTTTTATTTCTTATTTCTTTCTTTCCTCAGTTTTAAAAGTTTTTTGATAATTTGTTTGTTTATTATTATTATTTTGTTTGTTTTATTATTTCGTTGTGATAATTGATTAAAATTAAAAGTTTACATTACATAATACTACCAACTTCATTAAGTATTTCTAATTATGTTTATTGTATTTGTATTGTAAACATGTATTAAAATTTAAATTGTTTCTTTTTTTATTTTTTTTCTGCGGTCTAAAGGACATGCAATAAAATGATTTTTTGCTCGAAAATGAAGCAAGATACGAAAAAGGGTCATGTGATAAAAAAGTTGTATTTTTAGTATTCAATATGTTATAATATTTCCATATTTTTCCAAAGTTTCCTAACATATTTCCGGCAATATTTCCAAATATATAATTCCGGAAATTTTCCATCACTATGCACAACTGATTACCGAAAACTTTTTAAAATTTAAAAAAAAAACTTTAATTTTAAAAATCTTTTTTGACCACACTGTATGTCCATTTATTTCATTTTTCTATACCTAAAACTATATTTTCATGAAATACTATATTTTTTGTAACTTGAACCACAAACACTTAATAGGGATATGTTGACACCTAAATTATACACATTGGCTATGACAAGGGCGGTACGGTGGGTGTTCATTCGGTGACCACAGGGGGTGCAATTAGTCCAGTGGGAGGGCAAGCGAGAATGGGGCCATATTCGCTCCTTTTATCGCCGCTATGTATCTCTTTACGCCCCTTAAATGTGTAATATGCGATGGGTTTTGACACCTCTAATGACTATGGAAATAATGCAGTTAGCATGTTTGTTGTTGCATTTTGCAATGGCTCTTATTAAGTTTTCTTTATTTTAATAAGTAAAACCTAAATTAGACCGGAACTAATTTCATATTAATAGGTGTGTAATACTCGTTGCCTTATTAACTGCACAAAAGATGGAAATGGTATCAGCTGGTTTTAATCTTACCAAAACACTTATGTTAAATAAGGGCTAAGTTCCTATTTAAAAATCTCAGCCTTTTAACGTACTGAGAAAATAAAATTAGACCAAGTTCTGTCCACAATTTTGTTTCACTTTTTTTGACTTGGCAAGTTTTTTACTGATTTGTCTATATTAACGACTTTTTTTTATTAATAAAAGACTTAAAACAGTAAAAAAATTGTCAAGTCAAAAAATTATGAAATAAAATGGGGGACAAAATTTGGTCTAATTTTATATCACAGTACTTTGAGAGGCCGAGATTTTTGGATAGGAACTTGGTAAATAGGTGTTACATAAGGTTTTACGTAAGTGTTTTTGGTGGGATCTCCGCTCTTTTTTCCCTGGATTTAATGAATGGAAAAAAGTGGGGGGATTCTCATGTCTGTTATTTTTCTCAGTACAACTTGCTCTGTAGATAGAAGCTAACCATTAGACTGAATAGGAAATTTGCTTATTTTAATGTTCGTTAATACTCCAGTCGTTAGAGGTTTTTTCCTCTAACCGACACCAAAGTTGATGAAATTTGGCATACTAGTAGATTTTAAGGCGAAAAATCGAAAAATAAACGAATCCTTGCTGAGAAGTGTCGGAAAGGGGGTGAAACTACCCCCTAAACTTTTGAACGCAGTTTTATTTATGAATGGATAGTTTTTCTTAAAAATAACATTGCCATTCGAAAGAACGAAAAATTTTACGTTAAAAATGACTATTTACACATCATAAATATTTTTGTTCCAAGTTTCAAAAACTTTCATCCCTAAAGACTCGCGAAAGCGCGCGAAATTGATTATTTAAACATTTTTTGACAGTTTTCGTACTAAAATTGAATTTTTGCTATAACCTGGAAAAATCTCGTAGGGAGTAATATACCAAACGAATGAACAAGTCTGAACCTTCATCTCTTGCACAGTTATGCTACCAAATTTGTTCACATAAATAAATAATCTTATTGCAACAGTAAGACATGGTCAATTACCCTTTATTTCAATCTTACATACTTGTAGCTGGAAAATTATAGCAACTTAAGGCTCAGATATATTTTTCGAGTTATGTGTTTATTATTTCTACTATTTGGCTAGATAGGATTTAATTTTTCTTTGTGTTATGAGCTTTGCAACTTGTGATTTTTTTTGACCCTCTCATCCTGTTAATTAACAAATCAGATTTCGAGCATTGTACGCATTATAAGCACCATGTTAACAGTATTATTTTAAAGGGAGGGTTAGATCTTTAGGATAATATGTCTATATTCTTCAATATACTCAAGAAATTGAAATAATTCGAGGTAGAACAATAATTTGTAAGAAATCGTATCATCACGAAAAATGACACGGAATATCGGCCAGAGTGGTCTCGAAAGTTTCCCCTTATACTTTTCTGAAAGAGCAACGACCCAGCTTTAATATGCATGTACTTGAATTTCCCAGGGATGCTCCTGGAACGGCTATAAAAGGTATATGTGGTAATTCTGCCTACATCAACATTCTAAGACAGTTATGACCCGAGAAAGGCAGGTTCAATTTGATTACAACAACTCTAAAATACCCCCTAAATATACGATATTACTGTCTTATTTCAGGGCTTTTCGAAGGAAATTTTCAGATTTCTTTCTTTTTTGAGTTCCTTAACCCAACTACATACAAAATTTTAGGTTTCCACTCCCTCGGAAAGTGCCCCATAATTTTGATGAGTCAGTCAGTCAGTCAGTAGTCAAATCGACGATTTTTAAAATCAAATATTTTAGAAATCACTTAAACCAAGAAGAAGATAAAAAGCAAAGGCGGCCGCCAGTAAAAATAATACCTTTTTAGTTACTTTTTATGATTTTTTTAACGAGCATCGAATTTTTATTCTAATACTGATCCCACTATACCAAATCCCATACATTTATTTTGAACCAGTCCTAAGTTGTAAAGAGATTACCTATCTAATAACCCAGTACCCATGGTACTTAGGCTTCAACATGCCATGGAGGCTATATATATATATATATATATATATATATATTTAGTTGTAGATTTATAATATATAATATATATTATTTTATTTATATTTTATATTTTATTTTAAATTTTATATAATATTTTAAATATTATTAATATTATAATATATCTAAATATGTATCATTTTATAATATTATAATATATATTACATATATTATAATTATATATATATATATATCTTATACATATATGATATATATATATAATATAAATATATATATATATATATATATAATATATTATATATATATATATATATATATATATATATAAAACAAACATAAGTAATGTTGGTTCTTAGCTAAAAGCAGTAACTTTATGTTTTAATCGGTTGTACTTTTTCTTTTATATCTCGACATATTATAATGTCCGATTCTGTTATGATTTTTTTAATTTAAAAGTTGAGCCATATTATCGCCGTAAAATAATTTTAAATCACGGTATCATTAACTATTTCACTCACTATAAATTAAATAAAATGGGTAGTAATGATGCGTCACGTATCGCATAGTAAGTTTTATTGAGAATGCTATTATTAAAAAATGACATTTTAACGAAAGACCCTTTTACAAGTGATATTTTTGACAAATATCATTTTGACAGACGTCACTTTTAGCAGATATTATCTTGGCAAATGTTATTTTTGACAGATATTAATTTAGCATATATTATACATATTTGCCAGATGTAATTCTGACAGTTATAAGGTTAAACAGCTTTAATTGTTGAGAGGTGTGCTTTACGAACTTAAAAATTATTCGTTTTAATACATACGACAATAACGATCAAATAAATTTAACGGAAAATTGCTATGTTTAACACTTTTTTTTAACTAATTAAGGAAGTAAAAAACATATTTTCGTATAGTCTAAGAAGGACTGTTTTATGTAACATATTTATAACGCTAGTCAGAAAGTAATACACGTACAATATTTTAATATTTCACTAAAAGCATTTTTTATTTTAAACTGTCATCCCAAAACAAATAAATAGGCACCGGTATTTTCATCTATGTGTTTACTACGCAATGTGGATGTCATCTATACTTCGAACGTATACCTACTAGAGGCAGCCTTGTGAACAAGTGTAAAACGGGAAGAAAAAGAATAACAGTACAACTCTGCTCTCTCGCTGCACGTGTCTGATTGGTCGACGGGCAGGGGTAACCCCGCCGCGGCTAA
>JAHBCN010021817.1:0-13829 GCA_019359885.1 Listronotus oregonensis | reverse complement strand
ATAAACCTAGTTTTTCTGCATACTTAGGTCGGTCCTGCATTTTTTGTTTGGGAAGGGTGCGGAACGGACATAAATTTATAAGGATAAAATTTGTAAAATTTAAAAGGTTAAATAAATTTTATAATCTGTTTTATTAAGTTTAGATGCCGCATCCGAGATTGATATTTTAGGATTTTCTTAAATTATTAAAAGTAGTTAGTGCAAGTCCAATAAAAAAAGTAAAAAATTTATCCAAAAAAAAGAGGATACCCAAAAACCTTGTTTTCATGTCGTGCTCAGCCTTTTTTCATTTTAAAGCTTTTTGTTTAATAAACTTTCTTACTATATATTTAATGGTATTTACAGATGGTACCCGTCTTAAGGATATAATAGGTTATTCCCTTTCACTGTCGTCCATTATTATTGTTACTATAAAAAAGACGATAAAGCGTTTTTTTGTTCTTCTGAATACCCATCGACAAAAAAGCAATACAAACTACCTTTAATTGTTAAAATGATAAATTTCAATTTTTTACAATATCAATACGTCAAAATTTTTTTTTTTATTTTATTTTTTTTATATCTTTCTTGATACAAAGTGATTTTTTTTTCAATTTATTTATATTTAAAGCTTAAAAAACTCAAAAAGGGTTTTGTCTAAATATCCTCAGTGTATTATATTTGAAATCAAAAAAAAAAAGATCTTTTATTGTAGCGCATAATATACGGGGTTTCCATTTAAAAAAAGTTGAAGTTGCCTTTATTTTTCCTTTTCTTTAAAAATAAAGGCTGAAGAACCACGTAAATATAATAAAAGACCCTGTACATTTACCGGCAGAAACCTGCTATCACGGAATGTTTGGATACGACATATAAACATAAAAGATACAAAAAATACATAAAACAAAAAAGAGAGTTTCTAACTTGTCTATAAAAGTTAATAAACATTTTTGATAAGATAAATAATAAAGAAGATATAAAGAAAATGTAATCTTGCCAAAAAATTTCAGTAGATTTTTTTTGATTAATGCATTTTTTTTAATAAAAAAATTTTTTTTAATTTTTAAAAATTTAAAAAAAAAAAATAAAAAAAAATTTTTTTTTCCCGTGTAAAAAAACCCGAAAATTCGGTTGTTTATTATAACCTAAAAAAAATTGAATTTGGACAAAAAGGTAAAAAAACTTAAATTAAAGGTCTTGTTAAAATACTATATAATAATAGTTTATCTCATATAAAGTTTTTGTATCCTTTATAGATATTGACGTTTTTAAAATTTAAAAAAAATGTTAATATCTAAATACGCCTTTTCTGGATTATTTGCTGTTTGACTCCCAATTTTGACTTAAATTTGTGTTAAGCACACCCCCCCCTTTTTTTTTGGGCCCGTGTAATCCTTTTTAAGTTTTCTTAGTTAAATAAGACATAAATTATTTGCAGACAATTAAATCAATTTATACCTTTCTTAAAAAAAAAACCCAACAAATTTAATTAATATTAAATAAATGTTTAGTGACTGTAATTAAGTTACATTAATAAGCAATTAAAACGTTTCCTGATCTAATGAATTTCATATAGGTATTAATTTAACAGTAGAGTGGTAAAGAATATTTTTTGAAAATATAGTAAAAAAGTGTTAAGTAATTTTACAGCAACTATATGTTCGTATTTTGCAGAAAGGGACATATTTTGATAGAAAAAGAAAAAAAAGAGGCATGGGCGAAATTTTTTTTAAAATAACAATGTTTAAATGCATTTTTATCAAGTTTTATAATTACCTGAAAAACTAATCAAAAAAAAAAAGGTTATTGTTTCGAAAGTTGCGGCAACCCGATTTTGACCAAGTTTTTTTGGGGGGCTGATCCCAAATCTGAAACAATTTGCTCGGAAACGTTTAATTTTCATGATATCTCAAACTTGAAAATCAAACTAACTCGATTTTCACTATGCCCCCCTTCTTATTGCACACCTTTCTTGATTTGTACATTAAATTAGCAGTCAATTTTTTATAAACACTTACAAATCCACTTTTTTGTATTTATTGTACATTTTTTTAAATTTAATTGCAAATATTTACGTTTAAACGAAGCAACCATGTATACACTTGATGTTATCTCAGGAAACATGGACGCGGCGTTTAAAGAAAAAATTTACATTTTTGGGAAGAAAAGTGTAAAATAAATCTAAAAACAGGGTTTTAAAAGGTGTTTTATAAAATACTGTGTGCTAATTAGATGTTAAAATCAAGAATTTTGTGCAAAAAAGGGGAAATTCAGTTAAAATGAGCTTAGTTTGATTCAAGTTTGATGATGGACATCTCGAAACTGAAACGTTTTTGACTAAAAATTCTTTAGAATTCGTAATCAACACTCCAAAAACCCCCGTATACTAAAACTGGTCAATATTGGCGTTGCCGCTACTTTCGAGACAATTACCACAAATAAGTAAAAATGGCATAAGGTATGATATTGCGCCTACTTGCTGACGTAAGAGGCCATCCATAAATTACGTTACACCTAAAGGGGGGGGGGGGCAAATGTAGAGGATTGTGACATTGTGTGACAAGGTATATGGGTGGATCATTAGCTTTGTGACATCAAATGTAAAAATCTAAATTATTAAGGCCCAGTTGTATAAGTTAGGATAACCATAAAATTGCGAGTTAATCTTCAGATTTTAAAAAAAGCGAGTTGTGTAGCATAGAATTACATTCAAATTGTGGGTTAACCTATGGTAATCCACAACTCATGGATGGAGTGGAGATTAACTCACAATCC
Source organism: Listronotus oregonensis (assembly GCA_019359885.1). Classification (NCBI taxonomy): domain Eukaryota; kingdom Metazoa; phylum Arthropoda; class Insecta; order Coleoptera; family Curculionidae; genus Listronotus; species Listronotus oregonensis. The sequence continues at coordinate 11,075 of JAHBCN010021817.1, read as the reverse complement.
TCAGGTTAATAAATAAAGATGGAGGCGTCCGAAATATTTGAGGATGTACTATTTGACGGGGACGACGATTTAGATAATATAAATATGGAAATTTGGGTAGACCAGGAGTTTATAAATAGGTTTAGAATTTCAAAAGCCTCCGAGAAAGTACTTCTCCAACAAATTGGCGTACATCTTTAAAGAAACACCAATTAGTGAGAACCTACTTTTCCAGAAGAAAATTAAAAACATCCACATTTTTTATTTTATAACTTAAGCCCCATCCTTTAAGTCCCTTAACACAAATTTTAATTGTGTTGCGATTTTATGCTACTGGGAGCATGCTTCAAACAACTTGCCAAAACTTGTACTTGCAAATTGGGGGTTGTTATACCCCCGGATGGCTTTGCTCAGGCATTCGCCAGCCCGCCCTCACCCCTCAAAAGCTTAGCAAGAGGCGGAGCAACCCTTCCGCATTGGTTACACCCCCGTTAAAACGGGTTAAGAGCGGGGCTAGACATATTTCTTAGGAACTCCGATGTAGTCTGGTTCGAAACCGTATCGAAGCTCCCGACTATTTCAATTAAGAAAGCTATTCAAAGGCACATTCAGTTGCCGAGAAATGCAACAACAAAATCCAGATATAACCGGTTTCTTTCAGTTTCTTCTTTTGTCTTCACGAGCATGTGCTCTATACCGCCATTAGGTCAACTCCCCACGTGTGAAACCAAAGAAGCATAGGAATCACTCCAGACTTTAAAATCCCTTTCATCACACTCTGAATGGCAGGGTGATTTTTTCCTTGATCCCCGACGGGAAATACAGCAGATACGGCTTCTTCTACCGCCCTCCCCGGGAAAAAAACTATGTAGTTTTTTTTATCGACCGCACCTCACTGGTCGGAGGTCAAACAGAAACTTTCAAAAAATTCTTCTTTAAAAAATTTCAAATTGCAGGTTTTTTTTTTTAAACCCTTTTTTTTCTTTACTTTTAAGAAAAGTTAGGGAAAATTTTAATAGCCTTATGACCGAACCCAACGTATACAACTGTACAAACAGAACTATGGATAAATCCTACGATTAATCCAAGAATAAAACCTGAGATTAATTCAAAGATTAATCGTGATATTAACCTCAACTTATACAACTGGCCCTAAAACGAAAAACTTAAAAGTAAACGAGAATCTTGAGAATTATTTCAATTAATCAAAATATCATGAAATTCGTGTGACGTAATTTATGGATGGCCCCTAAGCGAGTGAGCTAACAAAGTTTTTTGTTTGTATTTCATTTCTAAATCCAGTTAAGTATTGTTTAGTGTTTAAGTTTTGTTGTGTGACTAATTAAAATGCAACTTAACATTACTGTTTTTAAATTTTCGTTTTTAAACCATATTAGTCTTTAATCATTGCAGTAAATGGTATCATATCTTGTATATTATGTTGTGCCATGAGTTCGAGTTCTTACAGTATATACCAAAAACCCCGTTGTTTTTTTTTATTATTATTATTAAAATATATTAAATAACTGACTGCAATAGCAAGCATTATGATTTATGGTTTCAAACACAATATAAATGACCTATTTCAAATAGAAATTACAGCATTATTTTTATTCATTCGATCGTAAGTATTATTAGCTATTATGCTGCTAAATCTGTAGTGACAGCAGACGCGATTTAATAAGCTGTCTTAAAAATAGCGGTGATCGATAAACAACTTACATGAGACTTGATATTTCAGAAAATTTAAAATTTTCACATTCATTCATATAGAAGTATTAATAACCTAATGTCTGAAAAAATATTTCAAATCGACCATTTTGTAGTTATATCGTAAAATTTTTCATTTTAGGCCAAAGGGCAATATTTTATATAAAAATCTGGTTTAGTAGATATACTTTTTCGTTTAGTTTTTTGATCATAACCATAATAAATGTCAAGGAATAATTAACAATTTTTAATAAACCTGCTAAAGAAATGACGCAGCTACACCAAATCTCAGACACGAGGAATGTTAAAAATACAGTGGCCAACGATGCTATAAGCAACTCATCAATTTTTGTGAATTCGGAATTATTATATTAAATAATGCCAAAAAAAAAGCAAGTCCAAAACGGAATCGCACTTTAACTGAGAATGTAATACAGCTAGCCGCAAATGCAACAAAATTCAGCCCCTTTTTTTTTTATATATATATATATATATATATATATATATATATATATATATATATATATATATATATATATATATATATATATATATATATATATATTTATTAAATTTTAAAAAAATTTTTTTAAAAAAAAATTTTAAAAAATTTTTAAAAAATTTAAAAAAAAACCAAATTTTATTAAATTATTTTATTATTTTTTAAATAAAAAAAATATAAAACCCAAAAGAAAAAACTCTAAAATTACGGGCCCAAACCCAAAGGGAAAAAAATTAGTTTTTTTTTATTAAAAAATAAAAAAAGTTTATGGATTTTTTCTAAAAAAAAAGAAAAGTTTGTTTTTAAAAACCCTCATCAACTTTATTTTTTTTTAAATTTAACCTGGGTTTTTTTTTTAATTTTTTAACCCCCTTTTTATCCCCCAAAATTTCAAAATTTTAAATTTAATATTTATTTAAAAAAAATGGGAACCCCTTTTAAAAATGATTGGGTTTCCCTTGGTTTCCAAATCATTGTCTCTTTTGGAAAATAGGGTTTTTTTAACAGAAAAATATTAATGTTATACATCATTGTAATTTTGGGGTTATAACCCCTTCAAAAAAAGCAATAAACAAATTGGGGCCGTTTTTAAAAAAAAAAGTTGATGAGGGAACAAAAACGAAACGTCGTAGGAAAATCTCTAAAATTTTTTTTTGAACAAAAAGGGCCACGAAAAATTTTTGTTTTTCCATTCTCAAATAACCAAAAAACAAAATCAAAAATTTTTTTTTCCGGAACTCCAATTATAAGGTTTAAACTTTTAAAGGCTTTTTGGGGCACCCAAAAGCGCAACGATAATTTAACATTTTTCGTTTCATTTCCCGAGACCCCCATGCATGCACTCGAATCTGGAAACCCTTTTATATATTTTTTATATATATATATATATATATATATATATATATATATATATATTATATATATATATATTTTTTTTGATATATATGTTATACATACAAAATTTGAAAACTTCTTTAAAAAAAAAAGGGGCCCAAAAAAATTTTTTTTTAAAAATTTAAAAAAAATTTTTTTTTTTTGTACTTTTTAAATTTTAAAAACCCATCACATCCTACAAGGGAAAAGGGGGATTCAGGGTAAAGTAAAAGGGTTTGAGCCCCTTCAAATAGGAAAGGGCAAAGGTCTGCAAAAAAGCAGTCCTGCACAAGGGGTTTTAAATCGGTTAAATTGCAATTTATCCCAAAAAAAAAGAAAAAAGAAAAATAATCGTCATAGAAAATGCTACATTTTTCACTTTTAGTTTTTTTATCCAGGGTTTTTGAATTTAAAAGAGAAAAATAAAATTTTTAAAAAAACCAAAAAAAAAACATATAATTTAAGCTCCTTTTTAAAACTGTATTTAATCAGAAAAACTTTCAAATGTCATAAATAAATACAAATAAAGTAATTGGGGCAAGAAATAAGTTTAATTTTTATTTTGAATAAAAAGAAATTTGGGTTTTATTTTTTTTTTTGGTTTAACTATTTTAAACCCTATCTCACTGAAATTTAGTCAAAAAGACTTTTATTTTACTGATTTTAAAGGTCTTTTTTATGTCTTTTAAAAAAAATTCTATTTTTTGTTTAAAAATGTACCATTTTCCCGTTATTTGAGGTTAATACTTAATCACGTAAAAAAAAGATCTTTTTGCAGATATAACTTGCCTTGAGACTTTTTGGATCTTCATAAAAGTCAATTTTTTTGTTTTTTTAAACTTCATTTTTTTTCAACATTTTTTGATAAAAAGCATAATTTCAGAGTTTTTAAAAAAAAATTGAAAAAAGGGTTTTTAAAAAAATCGCCTTTTTTAAATTCAAATAATTCAAAAATATTGATCTATAAAAAAAATTGACATGACATTTTTTACTTAAAAATTTTTTTATCGATTTCTGGGGTTTTTAAAAAAAATTGCCCCCCCAAAAAAAGGGGGGTGGATCCACCCCGGGGGTGGTTGGGAATCAAATAGATTTTGTTTTACCATCCCTCTTCTCGTCAAAATTTCAAATAAAGGTATATAAAAATTCGAGGTGAAATGTTGATGCCGGGCTATATTCCCCTGGTCCACATAAAATTCTTTAAAAATTTATCTTCCAGATTTGGGGTTTTTTTGCTTATATAATTTTTTTTTTTTGACCCCAAAGAATTAACGAAGACCATGACTTACCAATCTATTGGGAAAATTTAGTTTTTTATAGTCAATGTTTTAACCCATTTTTTAGTTTGACACTATTGTTGTTGTTTTTTTTTCTATTCAATTTTTTTTTTTTTCCCTTTAAAGATTTCGTAGGCCTTTTATGTCTTGTACAATATATCAGAATTATTTCTTACTTTAAGCAATTTAAATAATACATTTGGTTTTCAGATGGTGTCAACATCTAACTTTAACAATCTGCATGAACCTAGACATTCACTTAAAATGTGCTAAATTTGGTAAAATTTTGGACTTCGCATTATTTTGTTTTTACAAAGAATAAAATGAAACACACACAGATATCAAAAAAATAAGCGGAAAATCATTTTATTAAAACAATTCTTTGTCGCGCCAAACTTTTTGTTAAGTTACGATGCTTTTGATGATTTTATTAAATATAATTTGGTACTTTTTTCAGTAGCGACTATCGTCATTCGTGTTACAAAGAGATTAAAAAAGTTAATTTAGAGAAACAGATGAAAAATTTCTTAGTAAGACGATACTTTCTGTTTGTTTCGATGAGACAAATAATGTTTATCTGATTCCTGGCTCCTCGCCAAGCAAATTCCCTCACTTCAAATGACTAACGCATAAATTTTGCAAATTTCATGGTATGCCCCCTTTAAAAACAATAAATCATTTAATTATTTCTATGCAATATTGGTTCAAAACGTGTGCTTAGTTTTATTACTATGGTTTTAGATTTTTGCGTAATAAGTATGGCCTACTTGTACAGAGTTGGCATTTTATTAGGGTCCTATACACTTTCTCAGAAACTGCAGACTTTTGAGAAAAAAAGTTCGAACAAAAGTTTCTTGGAATAATTTATGCTTTTAATTAATTCCACTTTTACATATACAAGGTTTATTGTGTTGACCGGTTTTCACTTTACTTATTTTAAATGGGACACCATATATTTATATATTTAGATAGGCCTCAAAGACTAGTTTAACGATATATAACTATGGGTCTGTCGCGACGTTTCGTATTTATTAAAGTTTTCTTTAATTTTTAACCTATTTTTAAATTAATACAAATACGGTAAATATTTCTTTTATTTGTTCACGTCAAGAGAATTACAAAAGCCTATTTTATCTATAGTAGTTGGCAATTTTTTTTAATTTTAAAAATGTTACAGTGTTGCCATGTACTTCTATCGTAAAATTTCTTGAGTTTTTAAATGCAACCCCCTGTATATAATACAAAATCTATATAAAGAATTAAAAGACCTTTTCAACAATGTATAACAACATGGGTCTGCGAGTCACCGTTTCGAACTTATGGATGATTGGGTTCAGGAAATATCATATTTTTCTTTTTCAAACCACACTACATCCTGTATACTTAATATTATAAATCAATCCAATAAATTTGGTTTAAGATAAGTTAACCAAATATTCTATATTAATTTATAATTTAAAGTATACAGGGTGTAGTGTGGTTGGAAAAAGAAAAATATGATTTTTCCTAAAGACAATCATCCATAAGTTCAAAACGGTGACTCGCAGACCAATGTTGTTATACATTGTTTAAAAGGTCTTTTAATTCTTTATATAGATTTGGTATTATATAGAGGGGGTTGCATTTAAAAAACTCAAGAAATTTTACGATAGACAAAACATGGCAACACTGTAACATTTTTAAAATTAAAAAAAATTGCCAGCTAATATAGATAAAATATGATTTTGTAATTCTTTTTAACGTAAACAAATTAAAAAAGGAATATTTACCGTATTTCTATTAATTTATAATAAGGTCAAACTTTTTAAAAAAACTTCTATAAATCCGAAACGTCGCGACACAGCCCCTAGTTTTTTATCGTTAAACTCGTCTTTGGAGGCCTATCTAAATATATAATAATATATAGGGTGTCCTATTAAAATAAGGAAGTGCACCGGTGACAACACAATGAACATCCTGTATATGTAAAAAGTGGAATTAATTAAAGCAAAAATTTATTCAAGAAACTTTGTTCGAACTTTTTTAAAAGTCTGCAGTTTCTAAAAATGTATAGGACCTAATAAATGCCCACCCACATGTACAACTGTATTACATTATCTAAATATTAATCTTTTTTAAATTTAAATTTTGCACGTCAGTAAATGTTATTAAATAGATGACAGATCTATATACCATGTAACGGAATACTTTTCTCTATATTTAAAAAAATAAAAAAATAAATAATTTATAAGTTTTTAACTGGGGATCGAAATGGTGAATTTACTTTTTTTGATATTTTTTTAACAAAATATATTAATATATTATTGAACAATTTAACATATTTAGATATCCTGACTAACGGAGATGAGTGTAAAATGGGATTTCCTCGCCTTGCTGCGTACACATTTGCAAATATAAATAGCAAATCTTAAGTTTCTTGTAGCGATGCACCATTTTTGAACAAGAAATAAATACAGGGTGTTATTTAATAGAAAGTCAATATTTAAGGAGGCGATTTTTGGGTCTATTTTAAGAAGAAAACTTTATATGAACGTATGACCTAAACTTCTTAACTTTGAAGATACAGGGTGGTAAAATGTTCAAAAATAAATCATTTATTATTAATATCTGTAATACCACTTTAGATATTTAAATGAAATTTGGCATATATGTACTGTGTATCAAGAGGCTTCTTTTGCTGTACCACATTTTTTTTTAGTTTCCACCAGTGGCGTTCGTACGGAATTTGACCTGCCTTTTTGGCAGACATTGATGGTACGCCACTAATTTCCCTTAAAATAAAAAGTATTTTTAAAATCCCCAATTATTTTTAAGCAAAGTTGATCACTTGATTTTTTTCAATCCGATACACGGTTTTCGATTAAGAAAATAAAAACAGTTTCTCTGCATGATCATAACAATATCGGTAAACAATATCACCATGCAGAAAAAATATCGAGATTTAATTTTTAGGTGAAAACCGTGCGTCAGCCTAAAAAATTATGAGTCAGATTTGACTTTGATTTTTTTACTGATGCACGATTTTCACCTAGAAAATTAAATCCAAATATTTTTCTGCATGGTGATATTCTTTACCGATATTGTTATGAACATGCAGAAAACGGTTTAATTTTCTTAAGCGAAAACCGTGCATCGAATTAAAAAAATCAAAGGATCAACTTTGCTTAGAAATGATTGGGGATTTTAAAATGAGTTTTTATTTTAAGAGGAATCAGTGGCGTTCCATCAATGTCTGCCAAAATAAGCAGTCAAATTCCGAGCCACTGGTGGAAATTTAATAAAAATGTGGTACACTTTAAAATGCCTCTTGATACATGTATATGTATGTATGTCAAATTTCATTAAAATATCCGAAGTGGTATTACAAATATTAATAATAAATTATTTATTTTTGAAAATTTTACCACAATGAATCTCAAAAGTTAAGACGTTTAGTACATACGTTCATATGAAGATTTATTTTTCAAATGGACCTAAAAATCGCCCCCTTAAATATTGACATTCAATTAGAAAACACATTGTATACACTTTAATTAGTGTTACAAAAAAACAAGCGTGTCACAAAGGTTTTCTTATGTATTCACCGAAAATGTATATTTATTTTAACAACTCCTATTTATTTGTACATGCATTAGGCAAACAAATATAAAATCCAAAAGGTAAAAAAAACCCAATTGTACAACTCTCATCTATTTTTACATAATTAGGCAAACAAAATATAAAATCCAGGTAAAAAACCCAATTGTACAACTCTCATCTATTTTTACATAATTAGGCACACAAAATATAAAATCCAGGTAAAAAACCCAATTATACCATTTTTCATCTATTTTTACGTAATTAGGCAAACAAAATATAAAATCCTGATAAAAAACCCAATTGTACAACTCTCATCTATTTTTACATATTTAGGCAAACAAAATATAAAATCCAGGTAAAAAACCCAATTGTACAACTCTCATCTATTTTTACATAATTAGGCAAACAAAATATAATATCCAGGTAAAAAACCCAATTGTACAACTCTTATCTATTTTTACATAATTAGGCACACAAAATATAAAATCCAGGTCAAAAACCCAATTGTACAACTCTCATCTATTTTTACATAATTAGGCAAACAAAATATAATATCCAGGTAAAAAACCCAATTGTACAACTCTCATCTATTTTTACCTAATTAGGCAAACAAAATTAAAAATCCAGGTAAAAAAAACCCAATTGTACAACTGTCATCTATTTTTTACATAATTAAGCAAACAAAATATAAAATCCAGATAAAAACCCAATTGTACAACTCTCATCTATTTTTACATAATTAGGCAAACAAAATTAAAAATCCAGGTAAAAACCAATTATACAACTCTCATCTATTTTTACATAATTAGGCAAACAAAATATAAAATCCAGGTAAAAACCCAATTGTACAACTCTCATCCATTTTTACATAATTAGCAAACAAAATATAAAATCCAGGTAAAAACCCAATTGTAAAACTCTAATCTATTTTTACATAATAAGCAAACAAAATATAAAATCCAGGTAAAAACCCAATTGTAAAGGTATTTTTAATTTCTGCAATACTTTATTAAAATAAAGTTTATAAAAATACAGAATTAGGCTGGTTGTTGTTGCCAATGTAGTTAACAAAAAAGTTATTCAGGTTACTTGAGATAAATGATATGGCTTTTAAAAGGAACCTGCAGTTTAAGGAGAAATGCAAACCAGACACAACGATATACATAACCACAGCATTTTGAAGCACGTTTAAGTTTACTTAATGTAAATTTCAAAAATAACTAAATAAATACAAAATCATTAGCTCACCTTGCAACTGATATATCGTCGCCTGATACTCCGCTAACTTTTCGTCGATGTAATCCTGAGACTGATTGGCAATTATTTCTGCTGTTGAAGGTCCAGTATTTTCTTCGTCATCTACTTCGTAATTCTGAGGGAGCGGAGGGGAGTTAAAGGCATCCCGACATATTCATAGTCACGTTTTGGGGGACCAATGTCGGAGTAAGATATTGGAGAGTAAGTAACAGGGGAATAGGTTCTCGAAGAGTACGGATGGATGCCTTGGAAATAGGGATCTGGAGACATGCATCTTGTTGGAGCTGGGGACGGCTGAAATGAAATAAAAAATATTTACTAAAAATATGACATTACGTATTTTTTAAAGAGGCTATTGGCCTATAAGTGAGAGAAAAGGGGTAACTTTTCTTATTTGCATGTAAAACCGGCTGCTGAAACTGGTTGTTTGTTGGAGATTATCACGTGTCATAGGTTCTCAAACATTTTAAGCGTTAGAGTCGGGCGTAAATATATTATCTGAAATTGCGTAAACTGGGTTATTACCTTTAAGGCCTTAGGCAATTAAACTGGTAAAAAACGTGATTTTTTTAAATAAGTAATGTTTAATGTAATATTTTTAATAAAATTGAAGAGTGCAAACTTTCCACAAAAATTGACCGTTTAATAAGAATGATAGATATTTCATTTTTAAAACTATTAAAGCAAGCGATTGAAAGGTCTTCTGATCCGTAAAAACGACATTTCTCCAAAACTCCAAACCTTTTTGTAAATACTGCAAAGCAAATCCTCTCTTGCTCTTTGTTAAAGCCAATTGGTTTCTTGACAGCAGCACATTTCTTAAATTAGATCCTTCCTTGACGCGGCGTCTTGCTACCCAAACAGATCCAGAAATTTGTTTGTCTATGTGCTTCCACAGCTGTTAGGAATAGATGGCTTTTCAACAGTTTTCATTGTAGCCAATTTTAGGTCTTTGCGAATGCTTTCGAGCCAGAAAAGTTTATCACGATTCCGACGTGGGATCCCGCTGAATATGGCCCCCACAAAGTACCAAAAGTGAGTTTCCCGCAATATCTGCCAAAATATGCGAATTGAGAATTTTGTTTAAAAAAATGAAGATTACCTTGAAATTTACAAAAATGGTCCCTACCATTTTTTTGCAACACCAATATTTTTCGCAAAAACGGCCGCTGAAAAATCCATAACATACAGATTGTCTAGAACTCCGGAAACGTCTACAAAATGAAGGTGGGCAAAACAATTTTTTGTCAAAACGCAAGAAAGATGGTAAACGAAATTTTCTGGGATCATTGAACACTTGCTAAGGTCTCATTATAAAAAATAAATGTTAATAACAAACCATTTTTTCAAAAATATCAATAAATTAATAAAATACACTCAAAATATTGTGAAAAAACTTTGACCGCTTTTTTAATATTGTAAAAAATCAGCATGGACCCAAACTCTATGCAATGATAGGTACGGGTTTCCATTCCGATGAACTTTGAATAATTAAAAAATAAACATTAATGCCCCAGTAATGGAACAATTCGTCCACCCGCTTATAAGTGAATCCATGAAGATAGCGGCATTCTACCGGTAAAGCGGCAGCTGAAATGAGGGGACTTTTGGGTCCAGTTATCTGAAAACTATCGATTTTTTGAAAAAATAATAATGGCCATTTGGTAGACTACAAGGCGATCTTCATTTTTTTTCTTAATAGAAATTTTCCAATTCGCATATTTTGGCAGATATTAGCAAACCCATTTTTCGGGCCCTAAGGGGCCATTTTCAGCCCTTTCCCACCTGTTGATGTTGATGTTGATAAACTTTTTTTCGCTCGGAAACATCCCCGAAGAGAAGAATTGCGCCTCAAGGGAAAACTGTACAGATTTATTTACAGCTTTGTCCCTTCATTT
>JAHBCN010021816.1:0-13850 GCA_019359885.1 Listronotus oregonensis | reverse complement strand
AGGAATAGACGGCAACGAACAGGCGGATAAAAGCTCGGCATCCAAAAAAAAGCATGCCCCAAATCGTCCCAATACTGTAAGGGAGGACTTAAAAAGCTTTATCAAAATGAAATATTCCCTGTGGAAGAGGGGAATTCCACGACGTCCACGGAATTTGACCAAAAAAACCGCGCAGTGTAACCTACCAAACCCCGAAAGGACCAAATAACTATAAACCCCTCCGTATAGGACACAAATCAACCCAGTTCCCATATCAAAGAGAACCAGCCGGTATGGTTCGGTGTGCAATACCCTTAACTTTAAACATATTTTAGTGGAGTGCCCAGAATTTACAGCAGCTAGACTTAAATATGACTTAAAGACTTTCAGGATATTTAATAACAATTTAACAAACACTAAAACCATAAAAGAGTGATTTATATAAGTAATTTAAAAACATGTTATAATACAGTTTCTAAAATCAAATAATCAATTACTGTCTAGGGCAAATAACCCTTCGGGTTTGAAGCTTTTCCAATTTAAAAAAAAAAAATATTTTTTAAATAAATTAAAATGATTTAAGTTTAAAAAATATCCACCCCCAATTTTTAAGTCTTAAGTCTCTTAAAAAGCTATTCAGGCTATTTTTAGAAAAAAAATTTAGAATAAGTATTTTTTATTAAAAAAAACAATAATTTAATTTTTTTTTTAAAAAGAAACTTGTTACTCTTTGCAACTTCAAAACCCAAAAAAAAAACCAAATATATACAAACCCAAATACATTAAACACTTAAAGTTGCTGGCTTATTTATTTTATAAATAAAATCTGTAACAAAAGCCTTGTTTTTAACTTAAAACCAAAGTCCATAGGCTGTTGCCTTTCTGATCTTTTTTATTAATTTAAGGGGGGAAAAAGCTATAAAATAAACCCATCGAGCGTAAGTATACTCTAGCTAGTGGAACCCATCGAATTACCATTTTTACCATTACTTTTTTTCCCCACTTAGACCCCAACATGCTATAAATCGATAGAAAGAGATAAGGGGATCCGACTGACTACGAAAGGGAGGTTTTTCAAGTCTGAAATATAATATAAAATTTAACGTTTTTAATAAAATATTAATAATTTTTTTATTTTAAAATCCCAAAATGCGTTTTTTTTATACCACCAGGTTTTTAAAGTTACGCTAATACGTCACACACTTTATTCGCGACATCTGCTGCTAGAAAAAAATTTTATCCCATACACCCGGCTGCGTCAACTTTGGTAAAAAATTTGTTTTTTTTTAACAAGAACAACCCATTATCATACAAAAATTTTTCTACAAGCGTGCGGAAAACTTTTCCGCACTAATCTGCGTGCGAAATAGAATTTTTTCACTAGTGCGGAAAAGTAAATATTTTAGTTTTTGAAACATAAATTAGTATCTAAATATAAAAAAAATGCATAATTTTGCTTATAAAAATTATATATTTGAAGAAACTGAATTTTGCTGTAATTTTGCAGTCTTTTAAACATTTACTAAATAAAATAATCATAATTTACCAAATTTAAGTATATATTTTTAATAACTCCCTATAAATTATCAAAGAATCCATAGCAACCAACTCATTTTTTATGCATCTATCAAAAAATTTAAATTTTTTGTCACGCATTTTTTTAAACCCAAAATTGGGGAAACATTTTCAATGGATTCTGACGAAGATTTAGCAGCATCGATTATCGGGAAACATCAGAAATACCAATTATAGATCTCCCCCCCCATGAAAACTCGTCACAGGTTTTTTTTTAATAAAAAGCACTCTACGTACTTCTTAATATTACACCTTAAAAAACAATGCAATTTTTTCTAACTAAATTAATAATGTCCTTAAAATTAAGAGCTTACCTTTTCGATGTCTTTTTTTTTTAAACTAAAAAAACGCACTTAACATAGTATGCACGCACAAGCACCCCCTGCTTTTTACTAAAACACTTAAAACCCAAATCAAAGGGCTTCTTCCGCTTAAGTCTTCTTATAGGTCGGTGTTATCAAGGAGCCGGATGGCCTCGATATTCACATGATTATAAATGGTGTCTGGGCGTTCTGCTACATTCTTGATTATCTTTTTCCCCAGTTTCCATGCCCAGGTCCCGATGGGGGTCATTTTTCCTCACGTACCGGGGATCTACGATGTTCCTTATACTTTATTTTGGAATCTCTGGATTTTTCGATGTTGGGTTGTTTTGGTACAGCCCAGATTTCAACCATAGGACCAAACAGGTCTTATTATTTGCTTATACAGTAAAATATTGTGTAAAGACAAACTGGAGTTTCTTCCTATCAGCCAAACATTTTCGATTTTTTTTTACCAAGTTCTTCCGTTTTTCTTAACATGTGCTTTCCAGCGTAGTTTAGCATCTAAAGTTATACCTAAGTTTTTTGTGGTTGCATAAGGCACCTGTGTGTTATTAATTATAACTGGAATATTTTGTTTTTTTTATTGGTAAAATTGACGTGAACTGATTTATTTTCATTTAACCTAATTTTCCATCTGTCACCATTAAATTTGGTTAACTGATGTTTGAAGTTTGTAAGTTGCTTCTTCAATAGTGTATCCTACAGCCAAAATAGCAGTCGCTGCAAAAGTAGCAATGGTATCATTTTCTGGTAGGGTCACACGTGTATAGTAGGTACAGGCCCGGGACCTAATACATTTCCCTTTGGGAGGGACTCCTGCTTATTTCAGGTTTGAATAAGTATCCTCCTGTTTAATTCAAAAAATATCTTTCTGATAAGCCCTGCAAGATTTGTTTAATATTTTTTTGGGCAGAAAAGTTTTCAGTTTTATGAATTAAACCGTCATGCCACACTTTGTCAAATGCTCAGCCACGTCTAGAAAGATGGCTGAAAACACTTTCTTTTTTTTCAGTGATTTTCAATATTAGTTATTCTATGCACTTGACCAATAGTGAATGTTGCTTTAAACCCAAATTGATGTGTTGGAATTAAGTTTTGTTGAATAATGGGGTTAATTTTTTTTTTTTAAGTAGAAGTTTCTCAAACAATTTTGACAAAAAGGGTAAAATGATATTGGTCTATAGGAAGAAACTTCATGAGGGGGTTTTCCAGGTTTGTTTTTTATTATTACTTCGGCTACTTTCCATAACCTTGGTTTATATTTTAATCTGAAGGCTGCATTAATTAGATTGGTCAGTTTTAAAAGCCTTTCTTGGGAGTTTTTGCAGTATTTCACCTGTGATTAAGTCATAGCCAGGAGTTTTTTTTCGGGTCTATATTTTCTTTGATTTCATTTAATACCTCTTGGGAGTAGTAGGCCGGATATTTTCTTCTAGTTGGTTTCTTCCCATACTGCACGTAATTCTGCTCTATGTTTGGTTTAAATGTATTTTCCAGATGTGTAGCAAATATTTCCGCCTTCTGCTCATTACTTGGCCCATCCATTTTCAAGTCTAATTGGCGAGGAATGGATGATAGGTCTTTTAAGTCTCCTAGTAGCTTTCCATAAAGAGTAGTCAGTACTACTGTCATCTGTCAACTTCCTTAAGTAAGAGTTAATTGAGTTATTTTTTTGTTGTGATATTTCTCTTGGGTTTTTGGCTGGCATTATTAAAATCGTCTTATCTTGAGGGTTTCTGGTTTGTTGCCATTTTCCTTAGTTTTTCTTTCAGTTATCAGATTTCTTATTTCCTTTGATAATTGGGTTTTTTATTCTTAGTTTTGTGTAGGGGTATTTCTCCCATGCTGTTTGCTGTATATTATCATGAGTAACTCAACTTTTTTTTAATTGATCTACACTTTTTAGCGGTACTGCCAGATCAATTTTTTCTTCAAGACTTAACTTAAATCTGTCCCAATCGGTCAGTTTATTAGTTTTTTTGGATTATTTTCTTTCTTTAAAGATGTTATCACTTACAGTTAATACTATGGGGGGTGATCAGAATTCATGTCCCAGCCATCATCAAGTCCAAAAAAATTGGCAGAAATGTTTTTTTTAAGAAAAAATCTATAAGGTCCGAATCTTGTTTCTATCTGTTGGCCAATAGGTGGGTCTTCCTGTAGATAAAGACTCACAGCCGTGCCGGTGATTGCAACAACAACTCCCTTCCTTGTAGTTGTAAGTCTAGAACCCCAATGTGTATTCTTTGCGTTAAAAACCCCCCCTATAATAAATTTATTTTCAACCATTGAAAAAATCAAGATATTGTTCTCTTTTTAAATTTAATGTCTAGGTGGACAGTAAATTGAACTTACATTTATTTTACAATTTTTGGTATGAAAAAACTGTAGTAGCTTGAATATATGCTGTTTTATATTGTGCCTCTTCATAGTGAAGTAAAATTTTCTTTAATAATAGACTTCCTCCTTTTGCTTATCAGGATGTATTGTATGATATACCTTATATCCCCTTAATTTAATAAATGACTGCTTTGTGAAATGTGTTTCAGAGACGAGACACAAATCATTTCAATGTCAAGGATTGCTTGTAATTCTTGTGATGTTGAAGCAATCCGTTGGCATTCCATTCCATAATTCTAAGTTCTTTGGGCCCTTTCTAATTTGGAATACCCCCTTTTAGCGCTATGTTCAAGTCGAGTAATCCTTTCATTCATTTTTTTAATTTCTTCCAATATTAGCTTCAGAGTTGGGTCTGGTTCTTTCTTTTGCTGGGGTTTTGGGGCATATATGTGCTACCAGTATTTTTAGCTGCGGCTTCCTGTATTTTTTTTATTAACAGTCCCTTTTGTGGTAACGTCCTTTCAGTATTTTTCTTTTTCAGTTATCAAAATTTTTTTTTTTGGGTTTTGGGTAAACTGTTCTTCTTTAATTTTTTGTTCTTAATTTTTTGCATTTCTTTAGCAACAATAACCCCGATAATTAGCAGGATGATTGCCCCCAAAGTGGATGCATTTTGGTTCAATATTTTGGGGCTTATCACATTCTATAGTAAGATGTTTTCCTACGCACTTAACGCATCTTGGTTCTCTGGCACAATATTTCCAAGTATGCCCGTAAGCTTGACATCTCTTACATTGTGGCACTAACTTACTATTTTTGATGGGCTAAATTTCAACTTTTTTTCCCGGGAATATCTGTAATCCCGTAGATTTTTTTTAATTCCTCATCTTCTCTGAACGTTAACATAAACATATCCAATGGCTCTTTGGTTTTCCATTTAAGTTTATTGACTGCACCCAAAAGCTTTAAAGCCTCTTTTTGCAATTCTTCTATGATTTTTTGTGGGTGACAAGGGGTTTAACTTATTAACCATGACTTTAATTGGTCTCTGTTGTTTGTTTTCGTAGGAGTATATTGAATATTCTTCTCATTTAAAGCTGTGATTAAGTTTCTATACGGTCACTATCTAGTACATTTACTTTAAGTATTTCACTATTAACAATTTTTGTTGTGAAATTATTCACCTTCGTTCGAAGAAAATTATAAAAGTCATCATATTTTTTTACGCCCTCCACTACCACAGGTGGTGGCAATTTGGCTTTAAATGATTTTTGTTTTCTTTTCAGGGACGGGTTTGGGGTGGAAAAAGGGGAGGTATCCATTTTTCGTTTTTTATTATTTTTTGGGACTTTCCCCTTAATCCACTCTGTCTTTTTGGGCCAGTTCTTCATCATCTGTCTGATATTCGGTTTCTTTATTTTTTTCTAACTCTGTTTTGGTTATTTTTGTGGTTAACTCTGTGAGTTGCTGTTTTAACTGGGTCAGTTCTTTTTCAAGAACAGTTACTTTATTGCACATTGCATCTCTGTTACTTTCAGCAATTTTCCAAGCATTGTATAGAATTTGTTCATTTTGTGACCTCTGACAATTTTCTTGGAAAAGCGCTTGGACTAAGAAGGTTTCATTTTGGTTAGCTGGCTGAAATGCCATACTCGTTTTTTATTTAAATAAACAAATAAAACGAATTCTATTTCGCGAAAACCTTAACGACCAGCCCGGGCCCGTCGGATATCACTCGCGGTAAAAAATAGGCTTATCTTTACGGCTTTGATAAGGGAGCTCAATCGAACACTACGTTAGCCTTCAAGATCCGTACGAACACTCTCGTCACAGGTATGAAAAATAATTTGTTATGTTTGAGAGTTGGTGTCAAAGTAAGGGTGTGAAGTATTTTAAAGAACAGATTTTTCTGGCCTATTTCTTTATTTATAAAAAACATGTAAACCCAATACAGTATGGTCCAGATACTCTATGCTAAAATATATTATTAAGTTACGAAAGAACATAGATTTAAGCAAGTTTTTCAAAGTGACGGCTTACCTTAAAAAACAAAGCGTTGGTTTTAGACCCAAAGAGGCAAAAGTCTTTTTAAAATGAGAAATATCAAAATTCGTAGATAAAGAGCTGGATGATACTTATTTACATATAAAAGTGGAGATTTTTTGTGAACTAGAAACACGAAGTGTGTACAATACAATGTATCGGCATTAATACCTTCGGAAAAATGTCATCGGAGATATCTCAAACTTTCTAACACGGAATTGTATACTGGGCATAGCTTTCGCCGGTCCTCTGCAACATTTCTCGCAAACTCCGAAGAACAAATATTTAACATTAAACGTCTTGGAGGCTGGAAGTATATATCAGTCGCTGAAGGATACCTCGAGAATTCAACAAATTTTAGAAATTCAAACAAAATACTCAATTTTACCGAAACATCTTTCACTATCCAGAAACAACCGTCAATGCCATCTTCCAATGTACTAAACCTCTCGGTTTAAGAAAATACTTCCATAGTTGCAAAAGATTGGCTCATCAAGAACTCAACGCCGCCGCCGTCAACATTTTCTACAGAAAAGCAACTCGCGTCAGTAATAAGTTTGCAAAACGCAACCAATTGCACTTTTACTATAAATGTTAATATTTATAATTAGTGTATAAATTCCTTTGTTAATAAATAATATTTTAATGACGAATCTTGAAAATAATATAGGTTTTTTTTCTCGCTTGTAAAAAAAAATATTGTTCCCGCGTGCGGAAAAGTATCACTTTCCGCACCTCATAAAAATAACAACTTTTGCGACGTGATTGACAATATAAAAGTACCATTGTTTTTTCTAGGCGACAAAGCAAAACACTTCTATGCCTAATAGCTTAAGAGCCAGTGGCCGGTACCTGTATGTATTTGACCAGATCTGGATTTCATCACAGTAAGTCCTCTATACCTACCATACATGAAATGGAGATTCTCTAAGCCCAACGTGGCTGTCGCTTCTGGTAATCAGGTGGGACAGGTATCAAAGTTTGACTGATTTTAAATGTATTTGACCACGTCTGCCATTGGAAATTTAAAAATATATTACTATTATTGTCAAAAAATAACAATGATAGACCATTATCGCACTTCTAACATCGTGGCAAACCATTTTGAGGGTAACAAAAAAAAATAATTGATTAAATCTGCCATTAATACAGTTTGCCTACGTAAGTTGGCAGCATATGGAAAACTTTTATATTATTAACTTTACAAAACAAAGTTATTCTTTATAAAAAGTTTTGCGTGGTCGAAAACCTTAAATGCAAACATCAGATGTCAAAATTTACCAGTCGTATACGAGGATAATAAAAAATGTTTTTTTCTTCCTGGGTAAGGTACCTTTACTTTTGACAATATCGAAAATTGTTGTAAAGAAATGATGTTTAGAAATAACCTTTAAATATTTATCATTGTTTATTTACAATACCAACCACTTTTTTATTCATTTAAAATTGTTTTATTAAATTTAAAGTTATTAAATGTAATGCAATAATGTGCAAACTTAGATTTTCAATATTATTGCAGAGAAAATAATGTTTAAGTAAAAAATGTTTTTAATGTAAATAAACAATTTTGTAATTTTTTACTTTTTGAAAACACATAAAAGTAAAAAACGGTTTTTTGGAAATAAAAATCGGCTAATTTGTTACGGTCAAATAAAAAGTATTAACAAATTAAAAAAAAAAAAATACCTCGTAAATTATGTACAAAAATAGTTTTCAAAATTTTAAAAGGATCGTTGCATATTTTTAAAGTTTTAAGGGGCACCAACTATAAAAACTTGAGTTGCGGGAAAAACGCCTTAAAGTTGAACACTAAAAAATTAGGAGTTAAACGTTCATAAGAGAGTTTTATCGGCTTACTTACTTACCGCTGTATCTTCGTTAGTTTTGCTTCGATCCCTCTCAAATTTTGAAACAATATTTTTTAAAGTTTCAAGGAAGACATTTCAAATAAAAACTTGAAATGTCTTCCTTTTTAAGGTAGGATTATCTATTTTATAATGCATTTTCTAGAGAACTTCTGTTCTCTAGAAAAAAATTAAAAAATCAGAAGTCGTTAAAAAAGAATTAAACGGCCTTTAAAAAGCGGTATTTCATCCCATTTAACCTTTTAAGGAGGTTAAGCTCGCCCCTAATAGAGGGTTAAAGACAGAACTTACATAATTTTTTTCCTCGGAAAAAATGGACGGGACCAAGCGATTTTTTTTAATGATAGCAGCTGTGTCAAATCGACGTTATTTCGTTTCTTGTTAAAAAATAAATTATTTTAAAGATATGGAATGCATACTATTTTTACACCCTTTAGTTCTAAAGAAAGCAAAAAACTATTAACAATGGTGTTTTGAGTTTAAGATTAAAATAGCAATGGCATTAAAATAAAATACCTTGTATATTGTATCACTATTAAAAAGACCTTTCAAAGAGCTTTAAAAAAATACCACAGTTGATATGTCTATTTTTGCTAGTTTCGGAAATATGGGCATCTAAATCTGAAAAATATTTTTTATAATTCACTATATTTACAACAGGAAGCTTGCTGCTTACTGCTGTTAATAGGATTTCTCTAAAGAATCGAAAAATAAATATAATTTTTTATATATTTTTTTTAAAAAAGTTTCTTAATTGGATTCTTCTAAAATTAAAAAGCTTATTTTTCAAAAAATTATCTGTTATAATATGTAATTCATATACCAAAGACAGATGCTTTTCGATGAGTTATTTTTTTAAAATGTCACTTTAAATGTTTTACAGCGATATTTTGGTCAACTCAGCGTATTAACTATAATGTCCGATCTGGATTTAGTAAACAGATTAATAAACTTTAAATTATATTTTAGACCAAGCCTAATCTGTAAAAAAAATCTAGAGTTATTGAATGCACTAGACGGATGGTATGTTTTTGCTGGAAACCCCTCAGAAAGATGCATATAATAGGAATCGAGATATGATTCCTCTCATCGCAAAATGCATTACGCTTGTTGCGAAATAGCAATAAACACAAAACAAAGCAAAAAACAATGTAGTTTTTGAAGGGATTTTTTGAATTCCTAGATATCCCTGAGGACCTCCATATTTGGCCAGATAAAACCTTATGCTATGGTGAAAATTGGGTTAGAGTCCAGAATATTGAACCTAAATATTAGATTTTTTTCTACATATACTTGATATATTTAGCTATTAAAGGTTCTTAAAAATGAAATTCGGATTACTTGGGAGCCCTTAGCAATTATTTAAAGTTGTGAGCAATAGCTAAGGACTATAATTATTTAAACTATTTTTGTTTTAACAAATAAAAAATAATATAAAGTCATATTTTAGTTATATATAAATAAAAATAAGGCAATAATTCTATATAAACCATATGCAAGCAATTAATATTTTTTATTGTTTATAGATTTGCCATAGGAACCAGTGTGGCGAGTTGATGTAGTGGCAGCGTAACCAGCCTCTTAGCCGTGAAGACCCGGGTTCGAACCCCGCACTGTCCATTGGACATTGGACGGTGGTCCTCATATCTGTGTCTAGTTGGTACGCAACACAGATATGTGCGAGAGGGCGCCTCCACTCTAAAATAGAGTATGGCACCGCAAGAACATAGGAACCAGTCAACTTTGGCAGTAGTTCGTATCTTAGCAACCAATCGGCCTATAGCCGATGTTAATAGATTAAAAGAAGCATCTTTGGAAGCATTCTCAAATCATATTTTTAGTAAAACTTTTTGTCGGGAGTTTGTAGATTTTAATCTATTTTTAAGTAAAAAAAAACATAATTTTAAACGATTGTTAAGAATGCTTAAATGATCCGCTTTTAATATTTAAAAAAAAAACGTTTTAAATCTTGAGTTGTCTAGTATATGTAATACAAATCAAATATCTATGTTCAATGTTCTGGACTATAGTTAATTTTCAAAATTGTCAAATCAAACAAAATTGGATTGCAAAATTATTATGCAAAACCTATCAAATCGAATTTAACATAATTTAACTTTATGTTTTATTGTAGCATGCTATTATATTTGGATAAATAGGGAGCTCCGATAACGATTTTTTAACTAATTCAACCTTGTAGAAAATTTAATCGTAAACAAAACATTTTTCTACATTTTGTATATTTACCAAATATTCCGGACCTTCCTGTGAGGAAACATAATATGTCGATTCTTGTTATATACATCTTTCTCATAGCTTCTCAGCAATACCAAACCAGCCACCTTTCCCATCCACCCAAAAACAGATAAGGCTTGGTTAATTATGATAAGTTGTATATCTTTCGTTTCCAAACAAATTTGGTGTAAAGTGTCAAAAACGGCTTTAAACATAGCGCTGAGCCTGCGATCTCGCGCACCTACATTTCTCCATGCTTGCTTTAACCTCTAACTACTTTGCTTCATAAACAAAATCACGCAAAAATGCACCAATTAGATTTTATTAAATTACAATTTATTCAACACTTTTTCCTAAAAAAAAAACGGGTACTTTTTATAGGGTTTTCAATATGGAAAACAGGGAAAAACCCGCTCTTGTACAAATTTTGTTTTTTATGGTATACCATCACATTTTTTGAATCACTACTTCAGGTAAATACTGCCCTGGTATAGTTCTTTATTTTACTTTCATTACCGTTTCTTTACCTTTGAATTTTATGTCGAATATGTCAATTTAAAATTGACAGAGGAAAATATTTATAGTAGCTTTACTAGCTGAGAAATGTACTCTTTGTACTAAAGCTTTAAATTTACATTGGTTACAGAAAGAGATGCGCTAATACGAAAAAAGTAATATAACAATACCATAGAAAACTGTTAATTTTCTATCAAATATTTAAGACAACAATTCGAAAATTTGCCCGAAAGTGCTAAAGAACCTTTAAATAAAAGCTTTACTGTTTACGGCAATTGTCCTACCGAAAATTGCGTGTTCATATCAACTTAGAAAAACTTTCTAGCTACGGGTTACCTCAACCGTACAGATAGCTGTACTGCCTGTACCCGGTCTTCCGTAGCGCTCCCTCGACGTTTTACCCTTCTCCGCGATTTCCCTTCCCTTTCGACGCGCCAATCCTAGCTTTCATTGGTTGCTACGTCATCACAAGGTTACGAAAGCCGATCGACGCGTTGGTCTTCTAATGTGCTATTTTTAGATTTTAGAGGGGTTGCAATAATTAAATGTGTCTGTCTCGGTGCGCTTTGAATGTATTAAAGCGGTGTTATCACGATAATTTGGGAAATTTACTGATTTAAATTAGATTTCTATTATTTTATAAAAAAACTAGAAAGAAGAAAAATAGCATTTATGTTTATAGACGTGTTTCTGCAATAGTGGTTTTCTGGTAAATTTTAGATACCAAAAAATCCTGCTTAACTCTGCTATTGTTAAAACGCTTAAGCGATATAGTTAAATATCGCAAGGGTATTTTGTATATTATTTAAAAATAATTTTTAAACACTAAGTATTCTAAAAAGTAAATTTATTTTTTTTTTAAAGATATGAAACAAGACAAGCTGTTAATTTTAAAAGGAGATTTTGTGGCGTACGTAGCCCGAAACCTATGCGATATTTTCGGTTATAAATGGTCATGAGCCGTTGCTTTTCCAAATCTTTTTATTGATTTATTAGGGCTAAAAAGCCATAAAATATGACCTTATAGAGCAATAAGTGTGCTCTAGCTAGTGGAAACATCGAATTACCATTTTCGCCATTACTTCTTATTCCCTCACTTAGAGCCAAACAAGCTATAAAAGCGATTGAAAGAGTTGGCATTGTAAGCCAATTAGATGCAATATGAGACCGGGCGAAGCGACAGAACTATATTAAATTTTATATTTTAAATTAAAAGTAGCTATATATATATATATATATATATATATATATATATATATATATATATATATATATATATATATATATATATATATATATATATATATATATATATATATATCACTTTACATAATTTTTAACTTAACTTTTTAAAGCAGTTTAGAATAAATCGAGAAAGACTTTATTTTGTAGAATTATCTGCGCTATAGCGCTCTTTGCAGCTAACACTATTTTACATGATAATCCTTTTTGCAAAAATATTGAGTTATTTTAATAATTTTCACCCTTAATGATACAAGGGTATCATACACCTGTAAATTGTCGTATTAGGCCGTGAGCTGGTGAACAATTTTAAGTAGGTACTTGAAGCACTATGAGAAATTGTGTAATTTTTCTTAAAGGACCCCTAAATAAGAAAGTCTAGGTCTTGCTGAAGAGCAGCGGCTCCCTAATATACCCTTGAATTTTTTTAAAGGCAAATTTATTTAATAAAAAAATGTTTTTAAATTAATTATAATTTTAGGTTAAATATTTAAGGTATTGAAAAATAAACAAGCCACGTCAATTAGTCAGATCCAAATGTTATCCAGACTCTTGCTAAATGGTTTTTTAAACAAATACAGAAAAATTTTTAAACCATTTTTAAATTTTGGGAAAGTAATATGGGTACTTATTTAATGGACTTTTCCTGCCAGATGATCGAGAAAGTATTATATAAGTGCGTCTGCACAGCACTATACATAGCTTGCAGTGCGAGAGAGAGCGCATATCGGCTGTACCTCTTGCTCAAGGTTACTGCAATGCGATTACCTTTCACGAGACCACGTGACCTACAGTGCCCATGCGGGTTCTTAGTGGCTATCTAGGAGTGTACATAAAAATGTCAGTCCTATAATATAACGTTTTTGTAAGGCACGTGTTATGTTTTTGTTTTTTTATTTTTTATTATTTACAATAAGTGATGGAAGATTAGTTTGTGTTATTTGTTCGAAAGACATCGAAAATTGGTCAGTGATCTTCGGCCAAATTCATTTGCCTTAGTAAACAAAGGGACTCAAGGACGACAGATTTTTGCGTTCTATTTAAATTAATTCAATGTTATTGTTCATCTTTGCGGTATTTATGTACCCACTTGTAAATATCCTATTTTAACACCTGTAACACTATTCTACAAAAAAGAAAAAGTATCGGACTCAGATATGTGGTGTATGGTTTTTGATGTATTTTTGCCTCCTAAACACGAAGTCGTGTAAATTTGGCCACCACGTCACATTTTTTTAACCTAAAAAAAAAACAGTCCTAAATTAGCAAAAATACAACAAGAAACACCAGCAAAAATAGGTAGAGCAAATCGGTTTTAAATTTTTCAAATGAACATTTATTGGGAAAAGACCATGAAAAATAAAAATCCACCCTCATAATTGATGTGTCACGTAAGGTTTTTTTTCATAACCACAAAGAAATCTATATTTTCTTAATATCAAGCATTTGTGCTAAATTCGGTCTAGGAGAATTTTAGGGGTCGTTGATTCCGAATCCGAAGTCAGATTTGCAAAATTTGAGATGACGGGTACAATACTGCGGATCCAATTTTAAAACTCTTTTAATTCATGCCAGACTTGGGTTGTAGGAATCGCTGCTCCAGAAGTTGGGGTCAAATATTTAAAATTAAAAATGGAGGATCCAATATGGTAACCCCCCGCTATACCAAATTTGGCGCAAATCGGTTGATTTTAAAAAATAAAGATATGGGGGTGGTAAAAAAAGTTAC
>JAHBCN010021815.1:0-13840 GCA_019359885.1 Listronotus oregonensis | reverse complement strand
GTAAGGAGGAAGACGAAGAACTGTATGCCTTTGGATTTGCAATTGTGTCACATCATATGTCTTCAGAAATGCCCAAAACCTCTAAAAGTGCGTTTTTTTATCCTTTTTAAAGAGATGTTTTTTTGGAGCATAAATTCCTGGCATTCCGCTTTTGTTTTGAAGAGCCGGTACCTTCTTCAATTGGCGACTATGGTAACGGCATTCCCCATTATGACACTATGGGGGGAATATTTGGCAGTAAAGGTTTTCGAACCACCTTCGAAAAATTGGTGTAACGGTTAATCCAACGACGAATCTTGAATGTTTTCGCCGAAAGCCCAAAACTTTTGGGGAATCCAACCACCTTCTGATCCAGCAAGAATAATCGTGACCGTTTTCCTTTGTTCGATGGAGTTTTGATTGGCATCGCCTGTTCCATCGGTCCACCTTTTGCCGGCGTATGGGGTATCATACCAGGTTCATCCAAAGATTATTGTTTTGTAAACCTGTAATCACGGCGTCAAATATTCAAAACGTCATTGCCTAACCGTTAGATTCCATAATAATTCCTTTTGTAATTTTATATTTGAAACCTATTTGGATAAAAGTGTCCATAGGTTTCCAATTGATATCCTTATCTCAGTGGAGCTCCTTAGTCTTGTTTGCAATGATCTGATAGTAGGCCCAAGTTTTCTTCGACAAATAGATATTCTTTTATCAAATCTTTATCACCGTAAGTGGTTCTAAACACCACTATCGTTTCTTTTCGCTCATAATTGGCCTGAAATGTGAACTCCCGATGATTCCGGTATCCCTGAAAAATCGGGGGTTTCCAAGCAGGAAAAACCCCAACCCCTTTGGGCCCCAGCTTCTGTTGAACATGTCTGAAACATAAAATAAACCGGGGTAATTTCGGCCGGTAATCCCCCGCCTACCGGCCAAAAAAGGGACCATCTAATGAATAGGTAATTTCGGGAGGGTAATGTTTATGGTAGGATTACCTATAGACGTTTTAAAGGGGTGAGGGTTTGGGGAGGTATAAAAAAAAATTTAAAGGAGCTAAATTGTATACTGTTGGTGCCGAATTTAAAAAAACCGGAGGAGTTAACTCAAATCATAACCAGATCAACGTTCTGTTGTTTTTTTTTTCTAAGTGTATAATAGTATGCAAGTACCTATATTTTAGTTGTATACATACATTACGTTCTGCTTTTTCTCTACAGCATTTGTCTTTTTTTTTTTTGGTTAAAAAAAAAATTGTACCATTTATAGGACATATTTTATTTGGAATTTTTCCCACGCTTTTTTTGGCTGTTTTAAAAGTTTTTTTAAAAATTTTTTTACAGGCTACTTATTTGGAACCATATAAATTAACCTGGGGAAGTCCAAAATATGTTTTTTTTTTTATTATTAAAAAACGCTAACCATGACCGCCCATTCTGACCCTACGGAAATCGGCCGAAAGGGCGGTCTGTTGTTCTGGTTTTTTAGGGCAGCTTTTTATTTTTTTTTATTTATATTTTAATGTAAAATGCGGGGACTTTTTTGAAAAGATCCCGATTTGGAGTTTTTTTTTTTTTTATTTAAATTTTAATGAGTAAAAAGTAAGGGGGCCCCCCTTTTGGTCCCGGGGGTTACAGGCCCTCCGAACTCCCCCTTTTGGGTTCCAACCCCCCCTCCCTCCTTTTGGTGAGCGTTCACTACGTGTTTCCATGTTGGCTAAGGTTTTTTTGGGGTTTTAAGTTTTTTTAGCCTGAAACTGGCAGGGGAGGGGGTTTAAAAAAGGACTGAGAAGCTGGGGCCCTTAAAGGACTCGGGACAATCCAGAAATCGGTTTTTAATGGCTAGGCCGAGAGGCCAGGGGTGGGGGTCCCCGGGGGCCTTTTCCAGGTACCGGGTACCACCCCAAGAAGTACTTGTCCAAAATTTGAATTTTTGGCTTTTTGGGGTTTGGAGAGCTGGATCATACCCAGATGGTCCCGTATATATATATATATATATATATATATATATATATATATATATATATATATATATATATATATATATATATATATATATATATATATATATATATATAATTATATAAATAATTTAAAAATTTTTATTTTTTGGTTTTATTTGGTATCACATCGTTGACTGAAAAAGTCTATTTTCAAAAACATTTTTTCAGTAATAATATTCATAATACTGCTTGCACGAAACAAATTTAATAAAAAAAATCAAATTAAAAATGTTTACAAAAATATCGCGTTCTAGTTCGCCCCGAAGGGTTCTTACGTAATACAACCTCTCGCTGAAAGTACACTCATTTCCCGGATTTCGTGTTTCTTTTTCCGCATTTCCCGTCGCCAGATTACATCGCACATCATCTTTATTTGACGCGAAAGCCGTCCTCTCCCTTACTAATTGGATATCAGATGCCAGGGAAGTTTTAGCGATGGAGCGTATCTCCCAAATGGGCCAACGAGATAAGTAACTAATTAAAAATATAAATAAACTAGATTTTTCACCCGCGTGGACTCCTTGGTTTTGAACGTTTTATTTTTCCCGGTCTCGGGGAATGTTGCCTTAAAAATTGCTCCTCGCGCTCCGTCTTCAGTCACACTCACCGCGACTTAGCGCGCGTCGTGCTATTGAGCATTTTTTATTTAATTTTATTTTAATTGGTATTATTTTTTTAACAAAATAATAAAAATGGCATTTGTGAATAAGGGAGAGCATAATATGTTTTTTTTTTAATTTGCCAAACTAGGTAGGTCAAATTCTGAACGAATGCCACTGGTGGAAATACAAAAAATGTGGTACAGTAAAAAATACTTCTTAATACATAGTCACAGCCCTACTTCACTTTAACAAGCCGTGAACAAGGAAATCTGGCAACTATGCCTTCAGATATAGCGACACACGTTTGCTGTTGTTTAGTCATATGATTTACGTTGAATGACCTGTTGCTCTGTTGTGTTATTGTGAATAAATCAACTTTTTTGAAAGAAAATATTGTTAAGATAAAGACTAAACCTGTAAAAGGTCTTACTGTGTGAAATTTGTGAGTGACCGGGACAGTTTTTTTCCGCAGACATTGCGTAAAAACAAGAATATCTGCGGGTGAAAAGTGCCGGTGTTATAAAGTACTTAAAGTAAATGGCGGCAAATGAACTTGACATTTTGTGGTGGTGCTTTTTAAAAAATAATTAAAATTGAAAGTGTGTTTTAATGATTCGTGTTTGGCTTTAATTTTGAAGGTATTTTTAGTTTTTTTTTAAAAAAACAGTAACAAATATTAGCATTGGAAATTACCGTAAGTACGTAGGTATACATTTTGGAATTTTGTCGTTCGTTTTGATTTTTGTTATTGCGTTGCATAGGTACTTGGTGCCTGCTTATTAGATACTATTTAGTTACTGTTATTGTTATTTTTTTTCCTGGTAATCTTCTCATTTATTTTCTCAATTTAATTAATTTACCATGCCAAGTCCTTGTTGTGTGCCTGGGTGCAAATCCAATTATAAAACTTCTCTTGATGCAGGAAAACCAGCTGTATCTGTTTTCACCTTTCCAAAGGACGAAAACCTTAAAGCCCATTGGCTTAGGAATATTCCTAGACAGTCATGGTCACCCTCAAAATATTCTGTGGTTTGCGCTAAGCATTTTGTAGAAAGTGACATTATTAGAGAGGATGATTATCGCTTGCCAGATGGGTCAATGCAAAAGGTACCTACCAAAACTAGACTAAAGTTAAATGCAGTGCCTAGTATTTTTCCAAATTTACCACATTACTTCTCAAAAACAGTCCCTGTTTCCCGAAAAAGTCCTGCTGAAAGAACCAAGATAATGCAGGATCGAAGTGACCAATTAAATAAAGATTTTGAAAATTCTGACCTAATTATAAACTTTGACGATTTGATTTCAAATTTTAAAAATAAGATAACTTTAAATGAATCTTGGAATATTAAAATTGTGAAAGACTCTAAAGTTTTTTTTATACGCTAGAGTTTCCTTCAGATTTACAAATAAACCGCGTAAATATTGGGAATCAGATTTTAGTAGGTTCAGATATGCAAATAAGTGTTTTTTTAAATAATAATAAACTCTCTTTTAATGACCTAAAATGGGTTTTACCAATAGACATGAAATTAACCAGATGGTCTCAACTAGAAAATTTACTATAATTGACTATTCATTTTCAAAATTTGATTTGTCGTATATTTTACCAGGTAAATTTACTACTGAAAAGTTAGAAAAAAGATTTGAGCCATATTTTCGCAACTAGGCGTCTTACAGGAGTGTCTTTAAGCGTCTTACAGCGTGACGTCATTGAAAAATTGATCACAAAAATGCATGTTTTACAACAATGTCAAAAATGACATCATAGGATGGAATGTGGACCTGCGCCATACATATTACATTGTTCATGCCCTCAGTAGTCATGGAGTTTGTTATATAAAATTGCACAAAAGAAATGGAAATATATGTTGTCTTGTGATAATAAACTAATTAAACAATTATAAACAAAAATTGGTCAATAGTTCACAACGTGTTTTATGTCAAATTGCCCCTCCACAGATGGCTTACAAATTTGTTGGCGTCCTCTAGAAACGGCTAACAAAAGCTGTAAGACGCGGTAAGCGTGACGTCATGACTAATTCGCTAAAATGGCATAGCTGTGAGCGCCTCACCGCGTCTAAGACGCGAAAATATGGCTTTGGTAAATACAGACTTCTCGGAGGTTGTAATTACAATGTTAGCTTTGATGATATTTTAAATGCTGAGAAAAAAATTAGACTCAAACATATATTTAGAAGCGCTGCTGATGGTAATTTCTCTTTAGCTGAGATTAAAAAACAGGGAGACAGCTGTATCCAGGAAAATGATCTTGATTGGACAATACCTCAAAATAATTACACTGAAAAATTTTTGTTTTTACTTGAAACTGAATACCTAAATGAATATGAAATTGACAAATCGGTACAAATTTATATAGCCGGTTATGCCCCACAAAATTGTAAAAAAATATAATAATTGTAACATCTGTGTTTTTTTTCTTGTTGAAAGTAAGGGAAACCTAATTGACGACGAATACTTTGATTGTCTACAACGTGGCGGTTTAAAGGTTCCTACAGAAATTGTTAAAGACGTTCTGTTCCATATGTGCGCGATTTTTGAGAAAATTATTAATGACCTGATACTGAGAGTGACTTCCTAAAAATGGAAAATAAAAAAGCTATCCTGTGTGATCTAACTAATTTAAGCACTAGACAACATGAAGGCTTTAATGATTTATGCTCGCAATGTATTTGTGGTAACGAGAACAAAAATATGTTCATTATGATGTGCTCTATATTTTCAAACATTCTTTTAAATAATTATGTTAAAAAAGAAATAACAAAAATGCCACAGAAAAATCGGAAAAGGCTGAGTCAAAAAACAAAAAAGGAAACTAGACACATTTAATAAATAAATAAACAAAACTAAAACTAAGTACAATTACTAACTAAATGTTAAATTACACTTGTTTCCTTTTACAACAGCATCATGTTCTTATGCCTTGACCTATGCACATAAATTAATTTGTTTTAGAGTTTAAATATTATATAAATATATTTATTTTTTCAATTATTATACTGATTTAATTATTTTAATGGAAATATCAATACTATTTACGCGATCTTTGAATTGAGCCTTAAATGAATTTAAAAATACGCGCCTCGATACCCGGATTACGGCTCATCGCGCTCGAGGGAAACCGATCTGAATCTCTTGCCGGTTGCCGCGTTGCCAAGTGGTTGTTCACGGCTTGTTAAAGTGAAGTAGGGCTGTGACATAGTACATTTATGCCAAATTTCATTAAAATATTTTAAGTGATATAACAGAAATTAACAATAAATGATTTATTTTTAAAAATTTTACCACCCTGTATCTCAAAAATTAGAACATACGTTCATATGAAGTTTTCTTCTTAAAATGGACCCAACTACAATTAGAAAAAACCCTGTATAATGTAAAAAATACCAAACATGATATTTTATTTCTCGTTAACAGTTGATTTTAGCGAAGTCAATCAATACTTTTTTAGTTTAAGGTTAAAGCTATCCAAAAATATTATTGTTGAGCCTTTATCATACAGGGTGTTGAAAAAATTGCTATTATTGTGTCAGAGCTAGTCCGTCCCTGGCAAACTAAACAAGCCCAATATGATTTAATGGGTTTATTTTAAGAATACTTATTTAGTAACCATTATATTAAAAAAATATTAAATTACGCCTAGTATTTTAAAAGTTATTTAAACAAAAACGATTTCCAGGGGCGTCCGTTATGTACCTATATCTCCGTAGGGGAGGGTCATAATATTTTTAGGTTTTCTATTAGATTCCGAGAGATTGCGCACATATTTTGGAACACCCTGTATATCATAAACCAGGAAGGTAATACAAAATTATTGTGGTGACCTCATAACCCAACCTTAAACCAGTTACTTTAAAAACAATTGATAGAAAAGTTTGTCTTTATAATCCAAAAGTTATAAAAAGCTCATATTCAGAAATTTATAAACGGATACAAAAGTGATTGTAACTAGATCTCCAAGAGCACAAAATGACTCCTACATTTTTTTATACTTTTTAATCATATGTCCTAGATAGAACGAAAAACAACCACCTTGTACCTTTCCGTTATTTTTAAAAGAGTCATATCAGATCTTTAGTAGTACATTCTGAAAGTACAATTCACAACCAGTATTAAAAAAATATATAGATATCTGCGATGAAAAATGAGCAGCGTCTAAAGTTTTGTCCAAAAAATCACCCAAAATTCTGCTATGGTTAAAGGCGAGAAAGGACTATTTCAACATAATCTAACCCTACACCCACGGTACGTTAGTACTTTGGCTTCAACCTTCGTGGATTGCCCCAAGACAAAAAAAACTAATCTACGCCACTGCCTATTGCTTTGTTCAACCTATTTTTAACCCTCCACCTCACCCAAGTTTTTTTCCAAGACATTACTGCCACAGTTTCTCAAGTAATTTTTCCGAGTTTTCCGTAAATAAGTTTTTTGTTGAAAAATATTTGTTGGAATGTCAAAACTTATGTTTTTCCGTTGATGTCAAAAGTGCTACGTAATGGCGTAAGTTAATTGGCTACTAAGTTTTCTTAATGGAATTATCTTTTTTGATGTCTTTATTTGCTAGTGGATTGTGAAATTCGCTTATGATACAAGAAAGAAGGTGGGTAAAATTCGGCCTTTTTTCGCCCATCATATTCGCAAAAATTCAAGTTTCAATTTGGGTCATTTTATTATTAGGTCAGTAAATGAAGGCCAGAAAAACCCCAAAACTGAAGATCAGGTTGGGCCGTCACAATTTTTTTTTAATTTACAGGTATTAATGTTTACATTAACCTCTGAAAATATCATATATGGAAAAATGTCCGCAAGGGCCTGAAAATGGTCCTTGAGAGCCTGAAAATTCGTTTTTGGCCGATATCTGCCGAAATATGACACTTAGAGATTTAAGGTTTGAACAGGAATGAAAAACAGTTCAGTACCTACAAAAATAGTCCCAATGATTTTTTTGCTACCCTAATACTTCTTGCAAAAAGGGATTGCGGAAGTGTTTGGAATCTAAAAATATGATATTTTCTTCTGGAGAAACACTGATCCACAAGTTTTAAACTGCTAAGACCAATTGTAGATGGCGCCATCACTTTTTTTCCCATTCACGAAATTATTACGGTTGGCAACATCAATCTCCTTCTGGTCTATTCGGTCCTTTTTTTTCCTCTTGGTCTATTTATTCTTCTGTTTCTTTCTTTTGCCCCTTTGTTTCTGGCTCTACTCCTGTCTCTCTATCTTCACCTGCATTCATTTCTTCTCCTTTATCTGCTTGTTCAGGTACGATTATATCTTCATTTTCCTTACCCTTGTAATTAGAACACGCGCCTAAATGACATGAACCACAAATAATCGACACTTTAGTCCTGCTACAGCCTATCTTACACTGACAAAAATCATTTCCAACTGGCCTGGATGGGCCGACTCTTTTGTCGTCTGGACCGGTGATAATTCATCTCCTGTTCTTTTGGCAGCAGTTCGTTCGCGAGCCAATGCTGCACTTGTAAATACACCCGATATAAGTGCTGCCTTGCCAGCTTCGTCGGTAGGGGGCAAAACCGCAAGTTTAATC
Source organism: Listronotus oregonensis (assembly GCA_019359885.1). Classification (NCBI taxonomy): domain Eukaryota; kingdom Metazoa; phylum Arthropoda; class Insecta; order Coleoptera; family Curculionidae; genus Listronotus; species Listronotus oregonensis. The sequence goes on along the minus strand of JAHBCN010021815.1, from coordinate 5,679 downwards.
GGAAATTTTTTGTCGGTTAATCGTCCAAGAGTCTGGAATCTAAGGGCCTCGATAGACCCGACCATTTTTGAAAACTCCGGAAATTCAAAAAACCACCCCAAGAAAAACACGATGTTTAGAAAAATACACGAAAAATATTTATTAAATCTTTCGGAATGTATTTAAAACCTTTCAAAACCCCATTATCCAAAAGGATTTGGTAAAAATACTCTAGGAAGATTAAAATATCGAACCAAAACTAAGTTTGGCTCGAGTCTTCAATATTCTAGAGAAACAAGAAAAAAGAAAACAGTAACAAGATATTATAGCTACAGGTTCCTTCTTTCAGATAAACTTTAAATCATGAAAAAATATGCATTTTTACGTTAGTAATTTAAAAATTTGTTCGCCCACTTGGAAGTGTAAGTAGCTTAAAGCGCCTTTCCGGTTATCTCAATAACCAACAAATTTCTAACAAACGTGATGGGAATCATTTTTGCAGCTAATGAACTGCTGTTCATTTTTGTTTAAACACGAATTGCGTAAGTATCATATTTCGGGAGATATCGGCCAAAATAGTTAAAAAAACTAATTTCCAGGCTCTTGAGGGCCATTTTCAGGCCCTTGCGGACATTTTTGCATCTATGATATTTTTAGAGGTTAATGTACACATTGATACCTGCAACCTAACCTTCAGGTCCACCACTTCGTTTACTGAACTATAATATTTATAATAGGATCTTTATTTACATCTACAATAAATTTCTAAAAAAATCACAATTGCAAGTAACAAAAGAAACCTTTAAACTTGCTATTTTTATTGAATTTTTGCCATTTTATACGTGTTTTAATCTTTTATTTTAAAAAATACCAAAATAAATAAATGCTAGTTAATAAGCTTCTGAATCTGAAAATAAGGAGGGTGATAGATATCACGGCACCTAGACCTCAGTAGGCCCGTTGTGCTTTCCGCCCATCCTACTGATTTAAAGTAGGTGACAACGTCGCTGAGGGGAATCTCCTTAATGTCGGCCAAGGAAAGTCAATACTCGCCCAGCATGGATATTCTCTTGGATGAGAGTGCAGGGCATTTACAAATTATATGCTCCACCGTCTCGTCCTCCTGTTCACAACCTCTACATAGAGGCGTGTCATTTATACCCATTTTAGAAAGGTGCTTTCGTAATTGACAATGTCCAGTAAGAACGCCCGTGATTAGTCAAAGGTTTGCCCTAGCCATTGCCAAGGCTGTATCTCTGCCAGAATAGTTCAGTAACTCCCTGGAAAAGTTACGGTTTACTATTTCATCCCATCGTCTTGTAAACTGCTGATAAGAGTGTCTTTTGATTAGGTCCTTCATCCCAGACTCTGTCAGACCTACAAAAGGCTCGAGTTCAAAAGGTTTGGTCCAGGTAGCCTTCCTGGCCAACGAGTCAGCAATGCGGTAACCTTTTGAGTGAGCGTGCACTTTGGTCCAGCAGAGGGTGACCACATTCCTGCTGAAAGGATCCTCAAGGGCACGGTGACATTCTAGTACCAGATCCGAGATGTAGCGTGGTCTCCTCAGGAGTAGTAGTGTCTGTCTGCAATCCGTATGGATAAGCACGACCTTATTAGTAATTTCCTTCTGATTATTTCTTTTGCAGCTATGGTTATGCCTGTGATGTTTAAGTTTAGAAATCTAGAATAGATTCCACATCTTGTACCTTCTTTTGTTTTTGAACCGTCTGTGTAGATGTTGACTACACCTGCCACGTTTGTGTTTGATTCTCCCTTGATGTCGAATTTGAAGGGTTTGTTAAAAACAAAACATAGCGCAATGGAGTCGACTTTTGCCTGCAGTGGGGGAAGCGAACTTATCGCCTCAATCCACAAGCGACGTCTCTGTGCGACAACTCCTACATCGGGCATTATACCAACAGTGCGGAGGCGCAGCATAACCGTCACAACAACCTCATTGATGAATATGTCAAGGGGTGTGAGGTTTAGGATTTCCTCTATGGCCCTAGTTGGTGTTGTTCTCATGGCTCCAGTGATGTTGGGACAAGCCATTCTCTGAACTTGGACCAGTTTCCGGAAGACTGTCGTCTGCTGGGCTTTTTGTCCCCAGACAACAGCACCGTGAGTAAGCATAGGTCTTATGATGGCCGTATAGATCCATAGGGTGACTCTAGATGACATTCCCCAGATTCTGTCTATGGTCCGGCGACACTGCTCATAGGAAATGTATGCTTTTTTGAGTCTTTTCTCCAAGTAGGAGTTCCATGTTAGCTTACATTCAAAGGTTACCCCTAAGTATTAAGTTTATTAAGTGTAATATAAAAAATAAAAACATATTTGTTGGTGCATAAAGCATATGATAAGCTTTGTGCACCAACAAATATGTTTAAATTTAAAAAAATAAAAGATCAAACAAATTTAAGTCAGCTTTGTTAAATTCCGCATGTTGTGACGAACGAACTGTTCGCCATCTACTTCTACCATAACTACAAGTTCCACCATCTTGAAAATATTAACGAAATTACAATTAGCCAAAGTAATGACAATTAAGATTTGCTTCTTTTGAGAGAAAAGTAAAAAACTCCGTATTTTAATTTTAAAATTAGACTCACGTCCGGGCAATTTATAAAAAAAAAGAACTTGTGTAACTTTTGATCCTCTTTTAAACAGATTCGAAATACTTCGTTTAACGCCCTTTTAATATTCAATACGCCATTTCCCGTTTTCTTTTTCGGTGTTTTATTCTGGTAAATTTCCTTTAAATTTTCTTGAAAATATATTTCACTTCATTTGGCAATATCTAATGTTTTTCTTAAAAACTGGAGGATAACGAGGAACGCGATGTTTCGTTCAGTGAGCATTAGTCGTAATTGTTAAACTTAAATTTTACTGGAATTAAAAAAAAAAAATAAATACAGTAAAACTTGTCTATAACAACTACCATAAAAGTAAGAATATTTGACCTTTATACAGTGTGTCCCAAATTGGTGGGGAATGTATGGGGATCTTGGACATCACGATAGATAGAAAATCGGTTAAATGGGAAAAGTTTTGGACAATTATGTTAGTAAGCTAATCCCGTTTCTTACATGGTTACCTGAATAGATAAAACCATGTAGTGAACGGGATTACCTTGATTGATTGATTGATTGATTGATATAATAAATACACAAGTTGAGGTTTTGTCCGCCTCGACACTGCAGGCTACAGGGCTTGTTGTATCTCTTGTGTATTTGTTTCAGTTAAAAAGGTTTGACACCTTAGACATGTGTAGTAGCCCTTTTACTGTTCTTTTCTGGTCTCCAGCCTCCTGGTGGTTAGTGTCCACCATGAGGTTTTGATTTGTTCTCCAGTATGTAAGTGCAGGGAACTCATATATGATGTGAGAGGCTGTCTCTTCCTCTTCGTCACATAGTCTGCAAATGGGTTCTTCTCTATAGATGCCCATAGTGTGCATATGTTTTCTTAGGGTGCAGTGTCCGGTTATTAATCCTGTCACTATTCTAATCTGATTCCTATTTAGTTTTAGTAATTTACTTGTCAATGCTTTCGATGGTGAGTCCAACATTGATTTACTGTGATTTTGCCTTGGAATGTGGTTCCAGTATGACTGATGTTGTGTTAGAATCCACCGAGTCATGTAGCCACGAACCGAGGCTTTTGGTATTCCAAAACAGGTTCAGGACCCACAAACATTGCTGTGAGCTCTCCTGGCCAGGGAGTCTGCATTTTCATTGCCCTGTATTCCCCTGTGTCCTGGCACCCGGAAAGTGTAACTTTGTTGTGGTTAGCCAGGTTTAGGAGGCATTGCAGACAGTTCCAAACCAACCTTGAGTTGACTTGTTGGGATGCCAACGCTTTTACGGCCGCTTGACTATCAGAGAAGATAGTAATGTCCCTGACCTTATATCTCCTCCTCAAGTTCTCTCGCAGACAAAGTTCAATGGCATATATTTCCGCCTGGAAAATAGTGGCATATTTCCCCAGGGAAGCATAAGCATTAAACATGGGGGTCATACCATGTATTCCTGCGCCGGCTCCATTGTCAGTCTTGGATCCATCGGTATACCAAACCAAATTCCGAGACTGACCAAGAGATCGCTCACCTTACTAACATAATTGTCCAAAACTTTCCCCATTTAACCGATCTTCTATCTATCGTGGTTCCAAGATCCCCATACATTCTCCACCAATTTGGGACACACTGTATAAGGGTGGCCAGTATTGGCAGGTAACAGTTGTTCAACCATTCAAGGCTACAAAATTTTCCACTTATAAATTGCTTGGTGCTTTAAGTGCTTTTTGTTTAATAAACGGTCCAGATATTAAAACATCTTTACCTCTTGCTTTGCAAAACCAATTGTAGAAGACTTGATCTACTGCCAATCCTCCCGACTTCGGAAATTTCCTCTTTTGTTCTAAATTAACGCCTTCTTCAAACCTTCGTTTTAGTTCAGCTTTATTTCTGATAAAATCAGTCATTTGCGATTTTCCAACCGCAAACTTTTCAGTCAGTTTTCGCAATCCAAAGCGTACTTTTTACTTTCCACGATAACATCAATTTTTTCCTTTAGTGACAAACCTTTTTGTTTTAGGGACATAATGAAACACTTTTCGATTTCGAACACGATAACTTTATTCTTATCGATTTAAGACACAACTAAAAATATAATGTAGCCACTAATGCATTTGAACCTGTCCATAAATATTATTGTTGAGTATTTTGACCTTCAAAATTTGCGAATACAATCATAAAATAAAACATTGAGGTTTGTCTGGCCGTGGCTGTTTTATAAGGGTGTCCATTATCTAAGGATATTTATATACGGAATTTCCTATAAAGTAGTTTTTTGTTAGCTTGAAAATTGGCGGAGTGATTTCGTGAGTCTATCGTGTCGTTTTTCTTTTTTGGCGTAGAACCAGGTCAAACCAGTTAGGTTCCTTTGAGTATGTCACCGGGCACATGAAATCGTGTTTTACGACATTTTTTTGTGGTCTTGAATTTTTTAAATTAATAAAAAGTGATTTTTTTGAAATAAAAAAAAATATATTTTTTTTTTCGTTTCCACCGCCATAAGTTTAAAACTATCAAAGATACCAAAATTTTTTTTGTGTCAAAATAAAGCTCACACTGTAGCGCTTTTAACCTTATAAGTTGTTTGGGCAGAATTTGCACTTTCATCCCTTTAAAAATGAGATAAACTGAAAATATATTTTTTGTATTGAATTTTCACCAATCGATAAACTTTTTTTTTTGAAAATATTTTCATACATGCAGCGAAGAAAATATAGCCAATTAATACCAAAGTTTTGAAAAAAAATCCTAAAGCTAATAGTTTGGCAACAGCGATTTTTTTGACGTAAAAAAGTATTATCGGGACCCAATAGCAGAGATGAGTAGGGAGATTCCGATGCCGTGTTATGAAAACGCGCCGGAAAAAAGCGCCCCGGTAGGCCAACTCCTGAACGGCACTTTCTCCCTTTGGCCTGCAAAGTGCGTCTACATGCAAACCACCGACCCCAAAATTTTTTTTATCAATATTTTCAATAAAATTACATTTGTATGCAATCGTAAAATGATTATAAATTGTTAAAATAATTTTTTTTAAAATGAAAGGGGGGTTTTTTTTTCGATTTTATCCTAGATTTGCCCTTTTTTTTAAATAATTTTAAAATTATTTAATATAATATAGAAAAAAA
>JAHBCN010021814.1:0-13843 GCA_019359885.1 Listronotus oregonensis | reverse complement strand
GGTATTCCATGAAAAAGTGTCTTTAGATTGAAAAGCACATGGATTTAAGCAAATATTTCAAAGTTACATCATTTTTGAAGAAAAAAAATGTGGGATTTAGACCCAAGAAGGCCAAAATTTTCTCGAAAGATGAAATAGCAAAATTTATTAATGATGCTCCAAATGATGGCTATCTAGTGATGAAGGTAGCTACAATTTTCGGACTAGCTGGTGCGTGTCGTCGAGAAGAATTGATGAAAATTAGCGTTGATTATATTGACGATAAGGGGAATCTTTTAATTGTAAATATCCGGACTCCAAAAACCATTCTTGCCGAAGTTTTGTCATTTTCGAGGAAATTGAAAATGGAAAATATCTAGCTTTGTATAGAAAGTATTCCAGTTTACGAAAGCCCGAAACACCACATAGAAGATTTTTTGTTAATTACAAAAAATTGGCTTGTACTGTCCAGTGCATAGGAATAAATACTTTTAGCAAGATGCCCTCTGAAATAGCTGCCTGGAAGACGTAAATCTTCCAAACCCAGAACTTTACACGGGACATAGCTTTCGCCGTTCCTCAGCTACAATGTTAGCTAATTCTGGTAAAGGCATAATGAATATTAAAAGACATGGAGGTTGGAAGTCATCATCTATTGCAGAAGGCTACCTAGAAAGCTCTACAAGTTTCAAAAAGGACTTATCAAACAAAATATTATCCCAAAATTCATTTACCTTTGAACACAGCAAAACGCACTCAAGGCCCATTGTACCGTCTTCTAGCAAGCAGCAATGTGTCTCTGTTACCTGTAACGATGACCGGTTCAATTGCACCTCAACGGCAATCTCCAACTCCGCAACTTACCCACAAAAACTTGCCTCTGCGATTCATTTGCAAAATGCTACCAACTGTTCTTTTACGATTAATGTTGTTAATAATAATAAAGTCTAATGGTAAAAATAAATATTAGCTAATGGTTGTTTAGTTTGACTTTTTCCACACACTCGTAGAAAAAATATTGTACCTAACACGTACGGAAAGTGTCTTTTCCACCCTTGACGGTTTGCCCGCTCCGATTCGTTCGTGTAACTGCCGTCGCGTGCGGAAAAGTATCACATTCCGCACTTATTAGGTAAATAACTATTTCTCAGTTAATTGGATCCATTTTTTTCCTGGGAGCCGTCCTGATTTACTACTGGAGGCTGCGCAGCCTCCTGGGCTTTTTGAGTCTAACCTCCAATTTTCTTTAATACCAATCCTCCCACTAGTCTTTCTACAAGTCTATATAACCCTAACGGCCGAGTGATAAAGCGTTGTTAAAGTTAGCAATGGACTAACAATGGGGTAGATTTAACAAAGAGATAAAAAAATGAACACTCTTGGCAAAGGGCATAACTTAAATGTTAACTATTTGTCAAAAAATAATTTAGTTCAGGATTTGTGCATTTAAAATCAAATAAACATATAAAAAAAAAATAAATGAAAAACTATTACCTAGCAACGAATATGAAAAAAATAGTTTCGACACTCCAAGAAAGTAATTTTATATATTTTCTTTAAAAACAAGCAGCACAATAGATTGCTCAAATGAGTAAAATGGACTCTATGGTGTAAAACTTGATTTAAAAATTTTTGCATCGCAATGAAAAGATGTTCTTGGTTTTAGAACAGCGCATATACATATAATCCTTTTTACACGGAGTAGCTCAAAAGCGTTTTGTACGATTTTACATTTTAATTGTCCTTTTTTATTGTCAAAATTTTCAGGGCACGACAAACTCAAGGCGCGAAAAAATTTCCGTCACTAGAAAGCTAATATAAAACTTAGATTATCTATCGCAACCTTCGAGCATATACTACTAGAGGCAGCCTTGCAACTTGGTCGTACGAACACTCCACGTGAATGAGGGGCTTTGCGACCAATCAGACCTATACCACATCGGGTCTCTAACGGTTTTTTTTAGAACCGCATGTTATAGCTTTGGACACGCCTGAACCTAATAAACACAATTTATAAATATACCTACAAATAAACATACAATTATTTTAGATCTTTTGTTTTTAAAAGAATAGATGGATTGTAAATTATAAAAAGCAGTTAGTTATAAAATTTTTGTAATTAAATAGTTTTACCAATATGTATTAAATTAAAACTTTAATTTTTTAGGGAAATAAAGATGAATCTACTTACCGGAATATATCAATACAATGTAGTAGAAATGAATTATGTTAGAGAACCTGTTAAAAACACTTTAAAGAAGTTCTGCAGTATTGCTCATTTGAGCTATCTATTGTGCAGATTGTTTTTAATGAAAATATATAAAATTACTTCGGTGGAGTGTCAAATAATTTTTTTTTTTCATATTTAATGCAAGCTAATTTTTTTTAAATCTTTTTTTTGCCTAAGGGATTTTAAGCGCAAAATTCCAAACTAAACTATTTCTTGTTATCCAGTTGCCATGAAATGTTTAAAAATGTGCTGCGTTGTCACGTTTTTTCATTTTTCACTCATTGTTAACTTTAACAAAGCGTTCATCACTCGGCCGTAAGACTGGTTGGGTAATATATTTCTGTGGGCTCATTTTCGGTTGCCCAAATAAGGCCTGTTTTTTTGTGATCCAACGCTTCACATTCGCACAGAATATGATAGGCTGTCTCTTTTCCCTCATCGCACATTCTGCAACTTGGGTCGCCATTGTATGAGCCTATCTTAGGTGTCCTCTTAGGTTATTGTGCCCTGAGCAGCCCTACCGTTAAGCAAAGTCGGCTCGCGAGCCATCTGCGGCTCTTTTAATGCCAAGATGTGGCTTTCCATTCCCATGCGTAAATATTAATAATTATATTATTTTATTTTTAAAGCTTTAAACAGAATAAAAACACTTAACAGAGAAGAGTGAGAATAGGTGGAGTAGAGAGTATACGAACAGCTGACAGCCGCTTGGGCACCAGGCCCAGTGCCACTGCCGTACTGTGGACAGCCCCGTGGCGACGGCTCTATGCTTGCCACTGCCGAAGTACCAAATGCTGTCGTCACTAGTCACTACTTCCATCCAGGCAGCAACCCAGCGGACGGTAGTGTTTAGTCTTCAGTAAGTCTTCTTGGAGCGCGGTTCCATATGTATTAATTTTACCGCTTGCAAGAAACAACAACAGAACTCAAGAGCAAGTTAGAAGAGTTGGGGATCCAGAAAAGCATGCATGTTACGCTGCACAACTGGACAGCTCTAAATAAAATGCTGCTAGTTGAGGCACTCATATGTGACGTATGGAATAGTCTTCCAGAATGCTACAGTGAGGTAAAGATGTTGGCATTTGAAGTGCTGACGATCTTCGGGTCAACAAATTCGTGCGAGCAAGCGTTCTCTTGGATAAATATAATAAAAAGTAAAGTAAGAAGTAAACTAACAAATAAAAACCTAGAGACGTGCTTAAAACGGAAAACAACCAGTTATGAGCCAGACTTAACCAAACTGTCAAAAGGCATGCAAGGCCAATGCTCCCATTAATGTAACCATTGTTAATATTATTTAATAATTATAGTTATATTATTTGATTACTAATTTTTTTATTCTAGCAGAGGTAGCTAAAATAGTTTAATATGTTTTATCCGAGAAATTTGTATGTTCTTATATGAATAAATATTATTTCATATTTATAGCCATTTACTTTTAAATGAAAAATCAAATTTATATTCCTAATCCAAATCAAAAACCATAATATTGAAATAAAAATGTTGGTGGCTCTTTAAAAACTGGAAAATTTTGTAAATTGTAACTTTAAGCTCTTCCGTCTCAAAAGGTTGCCGACCCCTGCATTAGTACTATTAGCGACATCTCTAACCATTTTATTAAAATTACGCTTGGTGTTGTAAAAACACCAGATTAGTAGTTTTTCAGAGGTAACAGAATATGCAATTAAACTTAAGTGTCAAGACCTATACAAACTGACAAATATTAATTAAATTATAGACAAAAGGTAAGTAATAGTTAATTATGCAACCAGTTAGGAAAAGTTCTCTACGCTCGGCCCGCAGAAATTGCGTTCGTTAAACAAAATTTAACTTTTCCTAACGTGTTCCATAACCTTATTTTTTTAAATTTGAATAAAACTGTTTTTTTGTAAGAAAAACAATCGATATAATAGTTTTTCGAACCTGTATTTAGTTCGGTTGCTAAGCGTTGTTTAATAGCGGCGTCTTTTAACAGTTTTTAAATTTGTTGTTGGGGTATCGTTATCACCTTTAACTACGTTAATATTTATATTTTTCACTGTTACTTCATTAGAGGAAATATTTGTAGGAATTTCGTGTAAAATCTTCTTTTTAAATTTCCACCTTATTACTATAGATTCAGCAATATATCCCTCCGCAACAGAAGAAGATTCCAACCTCCATGCCTTTTTAAGTCCAAAATATCGACATCCGAAGCATTGGAAAGAACGTAGTTGATGTTCTTCTAAAAGAATGGCCAGTGTATCTCAATGATGCTTCTAAGCTTCAAAAACTTCGCAATTTCTTTAGGTACATTTGAAATAGTGTGTTTTCCAATTACTTAATTAACACATTTACCTCTTTTTATAACGATAAATAAAGCTCATCTAGAGCATTCCTTAGTCTCAGCTTAATATATTCCTGTAGAAATCTGACATAAGGAACTGAGCCTTCATCGTTGGTTACTACAAAGTTTCTTTTAACTTTATTTTTAGACTCCACTATTTTTACTATAGCCACGTCATTTCTTATTTCTACATCACTTAGCTTCATTCTGTATATTTCGTCTGTCCGGCATGCCCCAGCCACTCCCATAATGGCTATTACTTTCATTGCTAAGTAATTTTGATCAGGCGCGTTATAAAAACTTTATGATTTCTTCTTTTTTAAAAATGTTTGACTTTTGCCTCATAACCATCGTTTTTCCTTTAATAAAAGCAACTAGTTTCTTGAACTCCGAAATATCTTGATTTTTGTTTACGGAAATTGTTAACTTGACATGGAATATACAGACCAGAGGGTTGGTGGTGATAAAGACTCGGATTTTCTTGAAAATACGCCAACATACATTCTCGTCAATCCGCCCCACATTTTGTAGCAAGCCATTCAGAAAACGATTTATATGTTTGATGGTACCTCTCTTTAGATTTGTCTGGCAGAAGTGAGGCACACGCAAGGTCAGCTGCCTTTTGTATGCCATTTTCATTTTAAAATTAAATGATTTATACTAAATTAACAATAATTCAAAATCTGACAAGTGCTGATCAGATAAGTCAACAAAATGTTTGCTAATTTTTAACAGGTAAAATTTCAAAATCTCTGATATTTCTATTAAAACATGATGTTAATGATTATTAAATTATGCGATACATAGAACAGTAGCAGAAAAAATATAATACATTACACGATGCGAAAGGCTTTCAAGTGTTCGGAGGTTTAAATAGCCTCGGCTTCGCTCGGATAAACACCTCATCAAAAAGTAAACTTTCGCATCTTGTAATGTAAATAACTATTTTGTAAGAAAAAAAAATCGATATAATTGTTTTTCGAACCTGTATTTAGTTCGGTTGCTAAGCGTTGTTTAATAGCGGCGTCTTTAGTGACATAGATAGTGTCAAAAAGTTTTTACATTTCTCAAGCCAAAAAATGTCGGAATCTAGTCATTGTATTCGATGTTAAGAATAGAAATTTCGCTAAAAAATAATATTGATATAAAGAAGTTTACTGGACTTGTGACGTTTCTAAAGCGGCAGTCAAAGGGATATCACCCAAAAAAGTCCTAGGTACTTACCAAAGAACATATTTCAAGATTCCTAGCGAAAGATAAAGACAAGTTATTTTTAATGATAAAGTTATACAGCTTATCTACTCTCTCACTTTTCTGCTTTAAAATAGTTGAGTAGCTTCAGACATTTGTATTTTTTCAAGTTGCAATGATTATCGGTGTAGCAGGTGCGTCTAAATTAACATTCCCATGCTAAGAAAATCTAGTAGATGAAAAAACATTTATTAAAATAAGGATTTTCAAAACAAAAACTAATACATTAAAAAAATTGCTATTACAGAAAGGAGCATAGACAGGCTCGATTTTGTAGAAATCGTAACGAAATATTTGCGTTTACCACCAAATTAAGCATGATAGATTCTTCATTAAATACGCTTAGGAAAAATGTTATTCGCGGCCTATTAAAATGAATACATCCGGTATAATACCTAAAAATATTACAAAATTTCCAAAATTATCAAATCCAAACTTATTCACTGGTCATTGCTTCCGCAAATCATTTGCTACACTGTTGGCAGATTCTGGTGCTAACTTTCTAAAAATAAAACAACACGGAGGTTGGAAATCAAATACGCTAACAGAGGGTTGAGTAGAAAATTTAATCGAAAATAAAAAAATCCCTTTAATTTGGTCAAAATCGGAGTTGCGGCAACTTTCTAGACAATTACCATTGATTTTTACCACATTGAGGAAACGCACACCCTTATACATTGCTTAACCATAATATAAAATAATTAAATTTTTTTACGCATCTCCTGCTTACTTTCTGCAGAGACGTGTCATCACGAGCGACGCCTTCACACGGGTGATCGTTTTCTCAGGAATTTAAAACCTAAAATAAAAATTGTATTGTTTTCCTACCAAACCCTTATTTTTTGCAAATATAATATATATTTTTTGGAAATAGCAGATACATCATAGAAGGGTTTTTTAAACATCAGTTATTATGCCTAGTCAATATATAGCATGGTTGATTTAAATGGATCTTTTTTGACGTCAGCCATCTGTTAAAAAAATTTGTACACGAATTTTTCCGGACACCCTGTATGACAAAAAAATCTAAATTAAAATTTTATTAGTATTAACGGTAAGACCATTCCAGAATTGTGGGTATTTTTTATGAATATTGTTGTTTATGCCTCATACAAAAGCCTTTGAGAATTGCCCTTGTAAAAGCATCATTTAACATTCTAAAAGGGTGCGAAATAATATCTGCTATAACGATTACTTTGCAGCACTGTTCGAATATTAAAATTCCATTATCTTTAGAGTTCATAGAATTAATGTCTAATAAATATTGAGAGGTTTGGATTTTTTTCTTATAAAGTGTGTCCGGCAAAACGTGGAAAATCTCCCGAATATTAAAAAACAAGTTAAAAAAATATAGTCCACAGTACAGGCCCCCCTGGCAAGTTGGTTTCCACATACTTTATAATTCATGAGTAACTTCGTTTCGACGAGTCTACCACACTTTTCCTCTGCGTCTTTTCTCGATTCCCCCGCTTTTCCGCTCGAAAAAGCCCTGTATTATGGCGATTTCCCAAGGTTCTAAAAAGTCACGACCACAACTTTTTTTTTTTTAGCCTAAGTTACTGGAAATTTTGTTAAAAATGTGAATTTAAACTTATCCGACAAAAATTTGTCCGACTTTTTCATGTCTACCGACATGCCCAAATGACAGAGTATTAAAAACCGATCACCACATAGGTAATTTTTGGTAAAATTAATTGTAAATGATTTATAAAATAATATCCTATGGTTGTCCGACAAATTTCAAGCCGCATTTTTTCAGTCCAACAGCTAGAAATTGGAATTTTGACTGGGTATAAAAAATCGTTTACCACATGTCGGACAAAAATAACACACGAAAGAAAAGTATTTTTTAAAGAAAAAAATATATTGTCCGACAAAAATATATCCGCATATCGTTGGTCCGACAAAAAAAAGATAAAAAAAATTCGTAAAACTTTTGTACATATATATTTGATTTATAGTTATCTCTACATATTAAAACTAATTCGGCCTTCTAAGCTAACAATAACTGTCTTGGAGGATGCATTTGAAATCAAATAAACTTAATAAGCGAAGAATAATTATTCAAGAAAAAAATTATTGTCACCAAGCCGTCATAATGTTTACTTTTAACCCTCATTTGTTTTTTTTTTTCATGAGTATCTGCGATAATTTTAGTAGGTTTTTTAATGATGTCTTTTAATTTGTACAGTTTTTTAATAAATATATAAAATAAAATTTTTGCAGTTTAAAAGAGCGTTTTTTAATATGCATTTTATCATTACTAATGTTTTACCTTTTAAAAAGAATTTTAAAGTTGTGTTTAATAACGTTGCAACACACATGAAGTTTGTGATTCCGTAAAAAATTAAAAATCTTTGTTAATGTTACAAATATGCTTGAATTTGAGCAAAATTATGCGAAATTAATTTAATTTAAAATAAATTTTGAAAGTGTTTAAGGTAAATAAAAAAAAATAGAAAAATTTTAAAGGTTTTTCAAAAAAAAAAAAATCTTAGGAGGCCATGTTTTGGTATTGAGGCATAACCTTTAATTCTGAACTTTTCTTTATAACCTTTTGCTGAATTTTTTTAAATAAGGGTACTTTACTCTTGTACAATTTTTATATTTTTTTTACCTACCCTGTACTTAACCCGAGACAGTTACAATGTACGTTGCATTGTTGTTACCATAGAAACTTTTGTAAACCTGATTTCCAATGAAAAAGTGTTAATCTAGGATCCGTGTTTTAATACGAGGTGTTACGGAACACTGCAAAAATTATGTTTATGTAGTTTTTATTATTTTTGAAGGTAAAGGCGGACACTAAATTGTCGGACAGGGGTATCACTATTTTCTACAATAAATTTAAAAGAAAAAAAAGTGAAAATTAGGTTTGTGGTCAACGATTTTTTATACCCCGTCAATATTCCAATTTCCAGCTGTCGGACTGAAAAAATGCAGCTTGAAATTTGTCGGACAAACCTAAAATGATATTTTATAAATTATTTACAATTAATTTTACCAAAAATTACCTATGTGGTGATCGGTTTTCAATACCTTGTCATTTGGGCATGTTTTAAGCGGTAGACATGAAAAAGTCGGACAAATTTTTGTCGGACAAGTTTAAATTCACATTTTTAACAAAATTTGCAGTAACTTTAGCTAAAAAAAAGTTGTGGCGATCAAAAGTCGAAGTTTTTTGTCGATAAAATCAACGCTTTTAATCAGTTTTTTTGAAAATAACTCGATAAGTATGCATTTTATTTAAAAAACTGTTAACAACAAAATTGTAGCTTTAAAAAAACGAGAAACATCTGGGGAATCCTGTCCAAATAATGCTGCCTTACACTGAAAAGTTTCCTCCATTACATATTTAAGAAAAGCTGACATATTTAATTTACATTAAGTACCATTCTAAAGATTTAAATAATTTGTTCAATGTCTAATAATATCAAATTCCTATTCAGAGACTAGATTACTCTAATCAACTAATATTATTATATAACACTGTAAGCTCAACTATAATTTTTAATTAATTGCTTTGTAGCTTGATAGTATATGTTTTTAACTTCCTTCGTTTGCAGGCAATCGAAATTCCCAGGCATTTTAAATTTACCTTTTCAAAAAAAAATTAAATAAATTACTTATTTCTATTGACATTTCTTTTCGTTGTGTTCATTTATGCCTTGAAATTTCTGGCGCCCTTAAAAAACAATTAAAATACCAAATTAAACTGTGAGATCGTTCACCCATACCCAAAAAAGAGTTTCGTAAAGCCTATCACTGATGTCTTACATTAATGAAAAGCAAATAATTAGTTTCAATAACACGCACGTGTTAAAAGGTGTTGTTTATTTGTTTCAATAAGAACATTTTGTCATTTTTATATTATTTTTATATTATTATAAAGGTCAACGGCATTTCCAATGGTCCTAGAGTCAACCACCAAAAATATTTGATTTAATACAAAAGCCTAAATGCTCAAATGTCAAGCGGTGTTATTTTAATTTTAAGCTAAATCTTTAACGCAGCTGGAACCAACATAACCTTACTTTCTTACTCATCAAAAAAAAGTAATAAACACATCCAACAAAATAAATTACCAAAAAATACAAATATCTGTGTTGTTTTATGTATAAAATCAGTTAATTTATTTAGAAAAACGACAGCTCACAAAATATACAGTTCACTTAAAAGCCTGTATAATAGAATAATTGGAAAAACAATAGTTTTATACTCATTATGTAATTTCTTCATAATATCGGTTTCAGCGCCATATTTAATTATACTTTCTACGATAATTAAATTAAACTTAAAACAAAGCTTCACTCAAAAGTAAATGTTGGTAGTTCACGTCAAAATAATATCACACTATTAGGAAGATTTTTGAATGCCAAATTATAAACTCTTGGGCATTATTTAAAAAATTTGCTAACTAACGCCTATTAGAATATTTCAATTTCTTTGATAATTTTTAAAAACGTATTTCAATAGTTTTCCGCTCAAATTGTGTCTTGTATGGGGTCGCATTTTTTAGGTTATATTGATAATTGTAGAATTAGAGTTGATATTTCTAATTTTAGGTAATGTATTTAAATTGTTGACCATAATTAATTAATTTTATTATGTATAATTTCGTTAAATTTACAATTTCGCACCGAACATAAATCTTTTATTGTACTATACGTCTTATGTACGTTTTAGGCATATTTCTCACCGACAAGGGCATTTGAGAAACCATATTCGAAGAATATTAATATATGGAACACCGAAGTTAATGTTGAGGATCAAAATAAGCGATCCCTAGATATTAAATGATCCGTATAATAGAGCCATTTGCATGTTGGTTATTAAGGGTTGCAAACCTACATTCATCATAAGTTGAGTTTAAATCCAGGCAGTTATCATTCGATTTGAATTAGGCAAAATTCGTACATGAATCTTGACGTTTCCGTTTACTGAAAATATGTGTTAAGGAAGTAGAAAAAGGCTTTGGAAACTAATAGTCCAGTCGAGATGTGTGTTTTCTGCGAAAAATAGTTAAAAGGCTTCGAAAAATATCAGCGATAGCTCATTCGACGCGGAATGCTAATCTGGGAAAGTCGTGGTAAGGATTTTTTCTGCCAATAATAATTGCAATTGTAATTAACAAAAAAACGAAAAAAAGCCATTTTGATTTTTGATGATAACTTAAAAACCATAAGAGATAGCGGAAATTGCAAAAAAACCTTGAAGAAAAGGACATTTCCGATAAAAAAAATTCCCAACTCCCGGATTTCTATCTATGTTATTTATAATTTTAATTTAAAGCTAAACATTTTGGGTTGAGCACTCGGCGTTAAAAGCGAATAAGTCACACTAAATTTTTTTTTTAGGGTATAGAACAGGGGCTTCCAAACTTTCCAGCCTTAGGGCCATACTGATTACTCCAGTAAGTTCCGAGGGCCAAACCATATTATCATTGTTGTAAGAAGTGAAATAGTCCACTGATGAGAAAAAAAGTCCGAAAAAGTACACAACGTTTAAAAAAGGCTGCAAATCGGACTAAAGTCGAAAAGGGCAACACTGCATATTATTAATTTTCCTGTCATTATCTTAATTTTAGATTAGTCGTAGAGTACGAGCCTATGAGGGAACGTGACACGACATCTGGTGGACACAAGCGGAAATAGGTAGTACCTTCTATCGCTAACAGATGGCGCTAATAGCACGTACAGAATAATCTCGTTGGTTCGAGAAAAGTTCTGGGTCTTCCCCACTTTAGATGGCAGTATTTTGAATATATAAGAAGGCTAGTGGCCAACCACAAGTCAGTTCCTATGACACTGTTGTTAAATAAAATATTGCATACCTCCTTAAAACGTGTTTGTGTGGTTTAAGTTTAAGACATCTTTATAACAGTATTTTGATTTGAATTGTTGCTTTTGTGTGTGAATTAGTAGTATGGAAAAGAAGCGAAAAATTGATAGTGAATGCAGAAAATTCAAAGATCAGTGGAACATTCAGTATTTCGTAATTGAGTCCAGTAACAAGGCGCTATGTTTGATTTGCAATGAAAGCATAGCCGTTCTCAAAGAATATAACATTAAAAGTCATTATGAAACAAAACATTTTCAAAATTACTCAAAATATACAGGAAGTTTGCGGACAGAAAAATTCGAAGCTATGCAGCGCGGATTGAAATCGCAGCAATCTTCATTTACAAACTCAAAAAATGAACAAGAGGCTGCAACTCGTGCCAGCTTGTGGCTCTTGAAATTGCAAAACTTGGAAAACCATTTACCGATGGAGAAATGATCAAAGAATGCATAATTGCAGTAGCCGAAGAAATGTGCCCTGAAAAGGTAAATTTATTAAAACGTCATATGTTAGCAAACACTGTGGCTCGAAGGGTAGAAAACAACGCTGAAAATATATCCTCTAACTGTTCGACAAAAATGGACATTTTGAGGGTTTTCGGCCTTGATGAGTCAACGGATGTGTCAGATATCTGGTGTTGATTTATATTCGAGGAGTAGATAAAGCTATGAAGTGCCCGAAGAACCCTTGATAGTATAGTACATACAACTATGGTACGGATATTTTTAAAGGAGTTGAAATGGCCAAATCAAAAGAACCTTCGATGATAAACTTGAAATGTATTAACAACTGATGGAGGCAAAAAAATGAGTGGGAAAAGATAAAGGAGTTGCTCTTGTGTCAAAGGCTGTAGAAAATGACGGTGGTTCAAAACCATTAGTCTTACATTGTATCATTCATCAACAGCCCTTTTTGGGGAAAATGTTTGGATTATTGCTTCTGAAACCAGTTAAACAACTGAATTTTATCAGATCTTTTGGGCTGAATCAGACAATTTGACAATTTATTGAAGAGATTGGAGAAACTGACTTACCTTATCATACTGCCGTACGCTGGCTTAGTTGTGGAAAACCCAGCGTTTTTTTTAACTTCGAGCAGTGATCGAAATTTTTTTGAATGAAAAGCATGGCCCTCTTACTGAATTAAAAACAACGCATGGCTGTGGAAGTTAGCATTCTATGTTGATTTGAAAAACATGTGAACGAACTGAATTTGGGATTGCAAGGAGAAAACCAGCATCTTCCTGATTTAACACCAATATCAAATCATTCCGGAAGAAATTGGACTGTTTCAATCACAACTACGAAGTAAATGTTTTTCACATTTTAAAATATGTGAAATATTCAGCCACACTACTGAGACTGAGTTTGCAATAGAAACTTTGAGTGCTTTGAAGATTAATTTTGATACTCGTTTCTCGGACTTTGATGCCATTGCGAATCAAATTAAGATTTTTCAGAATCCTTTTGATACTGACATTGAAACCCTAGCCCCGGAACTTCAAAATGGAAATGATTGATCTACAATGCAGTGATATAATTAAGAAAAAATAAAACTCATCTTTTGTTGGAATTTTATAAGAGTCTTCCCACTGACACAATTTGATAATTTGATAAATTTGCTCGTGGTCTGCTTTCTGTTTTTGGTACTACTTATTTGTGTGAGAAAACCTTCTCCAAAATGAAGTACACAAAAAATGTTTACAGATCGAAATTAACTGATGAGCATCTTAAATCTCTTTTAATAATTGGTACAAGTAAAATTATCCACAACTACAAACTATTTCAGTGGAAAATTTCAATTACATAAATCTCATTAGTATTTCATATGTCATTATTTTGTTATAAGTTATGTGATTATTTAAAATGTATAAAATGTTAGTTGGATTCATTTCAATAATTTGTTAGTTATTATGAAGTTAAATTTTTTTGCATATTATACAAGTCTTTACTCATTACAATTCTGTGTTTTTTATCCAACTTATCACAAAAAAAATAACAATAAGCCTACAAAAATAGTTATCGGAAATTACCCAGACCATATCAATGTAGATGTCATATTAATAATTATTCAACATAAATAGAATACTAAACCAAATTTAATTTGCTATAAAAATTATTTGTTCTCTAAAAGGAGTTTTCAAGTATGCTAGCTCTCCGCGGGCCGGACAAAATCGTCCGCGGGTCGGATGTCCCGGCCAGTTTGGAGACCCCTGG
>JAHBCN010021813.1:0-13848 GCA_019359885.1 Listronotus oregonensis | reverse complement strand
TTTTTATGGTAACTTTATACCGTTCTCAAAATGTTTCAAGCTAAAAACTCAACCATACAATTGCCCTTTTTTGTTATTCTTAAAGGGTCGACGGTAGATCCAATATCGTACTTTATTATTTAAAAAATTTCAAAATTATGGAAAAAAGTTGACTTTAATTAAATTATGTATCTGTGAAACAATATAAAGTAAACCAATATGTTACAAAGGCAATGAAGGTAAAAATATGATGTTGGATAACAATGCACGAAACCATCAACACAACTGGCTTTAAAAAGTGCACACAGTGTGAGCAAATGTTTGCTTTATGTAAAATGTAGCTTTCAAAGTTACTTTGGCATGCGCTTTTTTTACTTTTCATAGCAGTTTTAGTAAAAAGACTTTGCCTATGTAGAAAAATCCATTTCTGGACGTGTAATGAACGATATTTTTTATTATACTAAGGTACCTGAAAACAACATAAAAAAAAATATCGCAAAAAATGATTTAAGAAAATTGGATTATTTATTTTTATTTTTAAAACACTAAAACAAATTAACAAAAAAAATTACAAGCTAATTAAATCTAAGAAAATTAATTTAGGACGAAACCGTTATAATTAATGGTTATATTAATTGTACAATTCGTATAATTGTTAAAGCTCAACCCCTTTTGTATTTCTTTTTGTTAAACTAAAGATGTTGAAGCGGAGTGTTCGTGTATGTTTTGGTTCTCTTGATTGACTGTTACAGATTTTGTAGTTTCCAAGTTACAAGGCCTAAACAACTTTTGGGATACTTCAATTTTTCTTTATATGGAATCCTCTATATATCCTTCTGCTACATTGGAAGAAAGCCATCCTCCGTGTCTTTTCAAAGTGAGCAAATCACCGCCGCTTTCTACCAACATGGTAGCCGAAGAATGCCTTAGCCCATGCCCGGTATACTCTTCGTGATTTTTTAGTTTTGAGTATTTTGCAACAAGTTTTGGAATACCACTGATAATATGGCACCCACCATGTTGAGCATAACATCTTTGGTTTCAGTATGCAACAAATAACCTTCTACTCTCCATATTTTTAAGGCGGAGATCAGCGTATTTACGGTAAAGTGTACAGGGATTGAATTTGCAATTTTCATTGGTAATGGTAAAACTTCTTGACCTCTGAGTTTTTCCATTCGTGAGGACATGACAAGAAAACGCCCATTATCTTCCACATCGTCTAAACTCAAACGTATTAAATCATCTCTGCGGCATGCGCCGAAGATGCCAAACACTAAAATTACTTTTGCTAGTAGATATTGTCCATCTGAAGCTTCACATAAAAATTTGGTTCCTTGTTCTGATGTAAGAACTTCGGATTTCTTTGGTACATATCCTACAGCTTGTCGTTTCAAAAAAGGGATAGTTTTTGGATATTGGTTGTGAGTATTTTCTTTTATTGCCAAACAACTCTTTAACATGGAGAATCGACTCTATAAGGTGGATGACTTCATAGATTTGGCTTTTTCAGAAAAATAAACTAAGAGAATATCGTCACTCACAATTTTGATTCTTTTCTGAGTCCGCCATTCGGTAAAAATGTGATATTCATGTTCATATCTCAACCTGGATTTTACTGGTAATAAATCTGCACTCACTTCTGCCGCTTGTTGTAATATAATATCGGGAATATCCTAATTTTTTCCAAATCTGAATTCATTTTTTGAAAATGGCATAAATTTCACTGACAGAAAATAAAATATGTCATTAATAAATAAATCGTTGTTATGAACAGTTTCCATGAATGGATTTTTGTATAAGCGCACGGAAAGAGGGATCGGGAAAAAAATCCGTGCGCTGTTCTGAAAATGTCATATTTACTGTATTTTATACACAGTTAAAAATGTAGTATTTTCAGGTTAGTATAATAAAAACTAATTTTTGGTAGATTAAAAGCAAATAAAAAATTGTACTAAGCTTTAGCTAAATAAAACCTTTAAAATATCCCTTGTTTCCGCTGGTATTTTTGGGAACCTACAAAAACGATTTGGGTAATCTATTAAAGTATAAAAGTCTTTGAATACAAGCAAAAAGCCATAATAAAGAGGAATCTAAAGTCAAAAACACTTTTGTTTTAGTTAGACAGAAATAAAAGGACCACAATTTGTACCATGCAAATTTAACAACACCCTATATAAACTATACATATGTAATAAACATTTTTTTTATCCGGCATTGTATACGTTTATAATATAGTAATTTCAAACTATTCACAATGCATAAAATATCCTACTTGATACCAGTTTGCATTTAAATCCCTATTTATTTTTTAGCTGCATGTGTTGGACGTATAGCAGAAAATGCAAATATAAGCGAATTTCCATTTGTACGTATCTTTTCTAAGCTTAAACCCTCCATTGCAGGTAGTTTTATAAATTTTGTATTAACATTTTAGTTCGCGTTATATGCGCCTTGTTGCAGAAGATAAAAGGCGTCTAAGTTGGCCTTTTAAATTCCGACACTGAATTATCTTTTCTTGGATTTTATAGGAAGACCAAAAAAGGTTGACTAATAGACTCAAATATTGTGCTAAGTTTTTAGTATATTTAGAGTGTCCCAAAATTAGTTGGCAATATTTATATGACTCATTGTACTTAGAAAATATTAAAAAAAGTTTATATAAACATGCCTCGAAAAATACACTTTAAGATGGCTGGTCCCGAGAGGGCGTCAAAACCACTTTTTGCGTAATATTTCTGGAACCGTTAAAGGTAGGCAAGCTAAATTTATTTTAGGGGCGTTACATACAGGGTGTATGCCTAGTATATTAGGTCTCAGATGTTTTGTTTGTGCAAGATGGAATATCAACCAGTGCTCAAAGGACCTAATCCAAATATTAAATTAAGTAAAATTTAGTTAAGTAGAGTGGTCTAGATAATAGAAAAACAGGGTTAAAGGAACAAATATTGAGTAAAGTTTTTGCTAAATTTTTGGTTTGAATATTTACCTATACGACCAATTTGATGTGTATCAATAAACTTCAAGAGAAATTAACTTATTAGAATATTTTTCTAATCCCATGGTCAATTCGCCACTTACTGTAGGTAACCGATTTTATAATATTACACCTATCGGAGAAAATATGTCGAACACCGCTGAATTTAATTGACAATTTAATAGTTATTAGCCTGAAATATAGCCTAAAATGTATGGTTTTACTCAAATTTTTTCACAGTAATAGGCAAGCAATCAACCAAAAACTGTTTGATTGCTTGCACATAAAAAAGGACTACCAAAATCCTAAATTAAACAATATATAAATGTATGATATGCCCTTTATTATTTTATTTTTATCTTAAAGGTGGTTTTTAATTTCTTTAATACCGCTTACTTTTGATCTTATACCCAGAAACTTGTTAATAAAATTAACGTTACCTACATGCACATACTAAATAATAACCACATTTCTACTTTAATTAAATAATATTTAAATCAATGATAAAACCCTTATTAATTGTTCTCAATATATGAATATATGATACACCTTATAATATTTTTTTAAGACACAGCTTGTTACCTAAACAAGAAGTAATAAAAACTGTATATTGAAATGTTGTTATAAAATTGCCAAGCCAAATTACCATTTAAACATTTCGTGGAAAAGTAGCAAACCAAAATAAATCAGGAATAATTTAAAATTGCGAACTTCTTACGTCTTTTATCTCCTGCAAAAATATGAAGGTAATGCAAAGTAAAATTTGTATACGAAATTTATAAAACTCTGCTATAAAATAGAAACGGGTTTTAGTAAAATATATTTCAATATAAATTCTCGAAAATTTTATTTTCTATATGTATCAAGCACGTAACAAGTTTTACAAGAAATTGTTATACACGCTAGATAACTTTAGAAAATCAGGCAATAAAGGCTTTTATGGGTAATGGTAAAATATTTCTAACACGCAATTGATTTATAAGTAGTAAAAGTATCGCAGTAATGGCCACAGTAACCTTACAAAATAGGAATACAATTATTTGAATAAGATTAATATATAGATAAATAAGTAGAACACATTACCACTAAATATATATTTGATATTAGTAACGTCATTGGTAAAAGTTATCTAAAGTAGATATTTATCAATTTCAAAAAAGTTACAAATACATTAATATTAGAACGTAAAAATGTTTACTAAATAAAGATAACATTTACAAACCCCTATATACAAAATAATATAAAAGGCGACAGCCCAGTAAAAGTATTTTTTTGTTAAAATATTTATACATTTTTGTCCCGCAATAATAAAAATCCAAAAAATTAAGCTTTAACTTTTTTACTCTAAATTTTAACTAAATTATTTGTCCGGGCTATTTATACTTGATTTTTAATAATATAATGGGCAAATAATTTTATTATGTTTACAAGTATCAACGATGCCCGGGATGCAAAAAAATGTAAATTGCTTGGTTATTAAAAGGTAGAATTAGAGAACTGCTAAAGAGTGCACAGAAGTTCAAATACTATTGCAAGCTATTGTTAGATATGACGTCAAGAAGCCGGACACAAGAAGTTAGGGGCACTGGATAAGTCTGAAGAATGACAGGATAACTTAGTCTCCTTAGATTGTTGACCTTAAGAAATCGCATATTTTTTACTAGATAGAAACCAAATAAGTGGCTTACAAAGCAAGTAAGAATGCTTAAAATGCAAACTATCTGTTGTTGATTAAACGCTGTAGGCTTTTGTGTACCATAGCATTGGGTATTATCTCTATACTGCAGAACATTAACGTAATAGAGTAGAATGGTACAAAGAACAAATATTTAAATAATTGAATGCCAGTTTAGCTAAATTTAGTATTTTAAACTTAAGGTACATCAAACCCAGTAATCAGAACAAGTCGTATTCAATCCAATATAAAAAACCAATTTGTCAATAAGTTGTTAAATAAAAACTGCACTTTCATATTTACAAACTGTATTATGGTGTATTTTTATTGTACTAAATAGGGTTACTCGGCTTAACATACCCCTACTCTCACTTCGACATAGTAAGATCTCTTGTGGATACCCTGCATTAATTGATCCCCTTAATTTCCAAACTTTTCTCAAAGTTAAAGAAGTTTTGGGGGTAAGTTTCTTTATAACTTCGGAATTTAAAAATGCTCCTTCTAGATATTTTAGCCTTTGGTGTGTCAATTCCATGCTCGATCTGTCACAAAACCTACAGCGTTCATTGTCAGTCTTCTCCATTTTTTTTAGGTGAGTGATTCTTTTTTATCTCTTTTTGTCCCTTTTTGTTTTTTTTTAAATTTTCTAAGCTCTTTTATTAGGTGACCTCTAGTTGTGCCGCAAAAAGCTTCTGGTCCGTCAAACGGCACTCACATTGGGGTAACTCTGTTGTTTATGGCCAGTTAAGAGATTGTCAGCATTGCCACGCGTACCCTGAGTCAAAGCAGCATGAAGCTAAAGCCTTTAAGGCGGTCTGACTGTCCGATAGGATATAGATATGCTCCCCGCAGGCCTTTCCTGGCACATTTAGTCTATGCAGTCCATATCTGTGACTGCATAGATTTCTACTGGGAAGATGGTGGGAGATTTTTCTAAGGGCTTTGCAGGTCCACATTTGTGTGCACACACTCCCGCTCTAACTTCTTCTTTCATCTTAAATCCATTCTTTTATAAGATCAGCAAGTCACGTTTCAATGGTGATATCTTTTCTCCTATAGTTTGGTGGCTGTGAATTACCACTTTCAAAGAGAATCGAAAATCATGCACCATTGGAATTGTGTATGTGGGTTTGGTAAGAGCCTCTGTCTGGATATCATTCAATATTCCGACGTGACCAGTCAGTTTTTTCGACTTCAATTTACTTGTCTGTATTACTCTAAAAGCACTAAGTATAGATTCTCTCCTGACGCTTAAGTAGAGCGAGAGTAGGCTCAGCATTGCCTTCCTGGCGGCAGTTGGAGTAGTTTTCATTGTCTCTATTTAAATATTTTCCAATATTTCAAGGTGACCAGTTAGTTTTTTTAATTTACCAGTCTTTATTACTCTGGAGGCACTAAGTATAGATTCTCTTCTTACGCTCAAGTAGAGCGAGAGCAGGCCCGCCCCTGTAATTTCAAGACAAGCAAGTTTTTTTATAAAATGTAACAAAGAATTTTTAAATAGTCTTATAATACCAACCAAATAATTTTTCTCAAAAAAAAGTATTAGAATTGACTCTAAGTAAACTAAACTAAAGACTTTACATTTTAAGACTGACACCTCACATTTCTCTCCCATTTCTTATAATTTATTCCACTTATAATTAGATAAATCTATTTGAAAATAAAATATTTATTAGCTGTTTCTATTCGTAGTCCTGCAGTATAAAATGTATAGAAATGCAAATTTAAAATTATTTCTACTTGTATATATTTTCCCGAACTCCGAACGTTCGCTGAGCAGTTTTATAAATTTTCTATTTAAATTTTACTTCACATTACCGTATTTGCGCAATATACAAAAAGGGTAAAAAGTTTGCAGGTTAAATCATTCTGCTGATTTATTATTTCACGAATCTTACAAGTTTAAAGCAGTGGCGGCGAATGAATAGGAGCTGTAGAAGTGTAGTCTACCATGACCGCAAAAATAAAAAAATAATAATAGTTATCTATATTCCAAGTACGTTATAAAGATAACAACAACAAATGTGAAAAAATAGAATGACGAGGTCGGAGTCCGAGTCGTTCCAATGACACGAGTGTTGTAGTCATGTTTAAACGTACGTGTAATATACAACGTCTTATTTACAAAAATACCAATTAAATTTTTGTTTTTTATATACCCCTTTATCACCTTTAACTATGGCATTTGTCACATTTTTTAAATTCTAACTGTAGGGGATTGTTACGTGCTCCAGACCATGGTTACGAATGTTGTTTATCAAGTAGGCGTTTGTTTTTTCTAAAATGTCAGTTCGTCCTGTCAAGTAAACGCGAGTACTTTTTGCACAAAATCATTAATTTAAAACTTACGATGACCGAGTCCCAAAATTTTCCCTCGTTATCCCTTATTATTGTCGGAAAAGTCGGGATGAAAATATGAGAAAATATACAGGGTGTCCCGTAATTAATTGGACATAAGTTAATGTAGGATACCTGACATGAAATTAAAGCGTTTGAGCTCAATATCGCTTAGCAAAATGTTATTGGTTTTCGTTCTACAGGGTGTCAAAAGTATTTTTTTACCAAACATTTATTAAAATATCTCGAAATCCACTGGACAGAATAAAGTGAAATTTGGTGTACTCTTATTGTTTGGGATAAGGAACACGAATATGATATCTATTTTGCCATTACCACTATATGGCGCCACATACAACAACATTGAGTGATTAAAATGGTTATAACTTTTTTGACCTCCCTGTACGCACATTTGCGAGAGAAAATAATAAAACAGCATTTAATTTTAGTCAAAAAAGATATACTTCTTTGATCTCCAAAAAGTAGACCGTTTTCGAAAAATATCGCATTTTTTTATTAAGTTGCGCATAAACAAATTATTATCGGTTTTTTGCAAAGTGGGCTTGTTGTGTTATTTTCGTTTAAAAATGCCGCGTCACAATGATTTTTCTAATGCTCAGATGCGGGATATGGTATGTGTGTATGCCCAAGAAAATTTTTGTAGACGAAGGGCAGCGCAGCGTTATTTAGATCTGTATCCGGATAGAAGGCAGCCAAATCATCAAACATTTAAAACATTGTACGATAGATTAGGCGAAACGGACTCATTTCGTTTAAAAAACGTAAATGCGGGAAGATCAAGTGTAATTGGAACGGATATGGAAGATGAAATTTTGGTTCGTGTTACCGAAAATCCTGAAACCAGCTCAAGACGTATTAAGGCAGCCACTGGTGTAAGCAAATCTTCGGTGTCCAGAATTATACGCGAAGAAAAACTGTATCCGTATCACTTCACTCCAGTTCAGAATCTTCTTCCTCAAGACTTTCCTGCAAGACTCCAGTTCAGTCAATTTTTCAGAGAGAGCCCATTGGATGAAGTCACGTTCACAAGGAGAGGTGTTTTTAATTGGCGTAATAATCATATCTATTCGATGGAAAATACTCATGCTTTTCAAGAACACCATTTTCAACACGAGTTTTCAATAAATATTTGGTGTGGTATCTTTGGGGATTGTATTGTGGGACCGTTTAAATTGCCAACTAAGCTTAATGGAGAACGTTATCTAAATTTCTTGAGGTATGATCAACCAATTCTTCTAGAAGATGTGCCCCTAAATTTAAGACCTGAAGGTAGTCAGAAATTAATTGGACGATGTTTATGCTCATAAATGGATTGGTAGAGGTAGTAAATATCCTAGTCTCGATCTTAACCCCTTAGATTTTTATTTCTAGTACTA
Organism: Listronotus oregonensis; assembly: GCA_019359885.1. Lineage (NCBI taxonomy): Eukaryota > Metazoa > Arthropoda > Insecta > Coleoptera > Curculionidae > Listronotus > Listronotus oregonensis. The sequence continues at coordinate 5,480 of JAHBCN010021813.1, read as the reverse complement.
CTTGAAATCACTTGTGTATAAGAATAAAATAAATAACCGTCAGGAATTGTGGCAAATGATTGTGGAAGGAGTCAATACCATCAGGGCCCAAGAAGAATCATTATTTGGAGTCAGGCAAAATTTAAATAAAATAATTAGACAATGTGTCCTATTGGATGGTGAACATTTTGAACATTTATTATAATCAATAACCTTTTCTAACTTTATTATTGTTAATTAAATTTTAGATTAAGTGTTCATGCGGAACCTAATAAAAAGGTGTTTATTTCGAAAACGGTCTACTTTTTGGAGATCAAAGAAGTATACCTTTTTTGACTAAAATTAAATGCGGTTTTATTATTTTCGCTCGCAAATGTGCTTACAGGGAGGTCAAAAAAGTTATGACCATTTTAATCACTCAATGTTGTTGTATGTGGCGCCATCTAGTGGTAATGGCAAAATAGATATCATATTCGTGTTCCTCATCCCAAATAATAGGAGTACACCAAATTTCACTTTAATCTGTCCAGTGAATTCCGAGATATTTCAATAAATGTTTGGTAAAAAATTAGTTTTAACACCCTATAGAACGAAAACCAATAACATTTTGCTAAGCGATATTGAGCTCAAACGCTTTATTTTCATGTCAGGTATCCTACATTAACCAATTAATTACGGGACACCCTGTATAACCAGTTTTTGACATAATGTGATGTCAAAATGGTTAAAAACCAATGCAGTAAAAAAGTGATTTTAGCATATTACCATCCGCACCGGGGATTTGTAATGTAAAAAATGCGCTATTTATAAAAATTAGTAGTAGGAATTTGTATCAAAAATTAGTATATTTTGGGATATTTCTGTTGTTTTATATTTAAATACCAGAAAAATAATTATATAAAAATATTATGATTAAGTGGTTGTAGGTAAAATTACAAACGATTTTAGGCGTTTTAAGATTATTCTTTGTTTAATTATAAGAAAAAGTAATTGTGTTAGTTAATAAATATTTTTTTATAATGATTTACCTTAGATACGTTCTATATTGTTGTAAGGGATTTATTTATTACAAAATTCTTCCTGGACCACTCACCAGCCAAACAAGAAGGGACTGCTTTAGTCCAGGTCTTAGGGTTTAGTGAACTATCAGAGTGCTCAAAATCTCTGGATACTTTAAAAAAGCACAAAAAACTTTTTAAAATTAGGGAACCCATCAGCATATTCCTGACTGGTCGGTAACCGTAAAATATAAATTAAATTAAAAGAATATAAATTAATCAATAAATAAAATAACTCTTTAGCTTAAAAACTCTTGAAAATTTTAAGTAAATCCTTTACGACATAGGGTTGCAAATAGTAAATAATTTTTTCTACTAGCGTGTGGAAAGCAGCACGTTTTCGCACGCAATTTAGTTTGGAAATTGTCACTTTTCTGCACTAGTGAGGAAAATAATCACTTTTAAAAAGTAAGTTAAAAGTAAACCCTTGCAAATTTCCCACTTAAACAGGTACTTTTTAATTCTGAAGTTTAACTTAGTATAATTCTATTATTGGCATAGTATTCTTTTATTTGTACAAATTAGGTGTAAAATCAACGAAATATTCACTAAAAATTAATATTGTTTTAAAAACATTGTTTCAAACATCCTGGTATATATTAAACTTGCTTGTCAGATTTTTAGTTTTGACCGGTGCCGGTGTCCATATTATAAAAGATCAAAGTCATTAAAAGTCATCGATAATTAAAAGTGTCTTTAGTACATTCTGATCAGTATCGTCGATTTTGAATAAAAAACCTTTCCCATGGAGTCTTCTGACGAGGAATTACCTAAATCCATTCTCAAAGCATCCGAAAAAGCAAATTTAGATTTGTTGCCGTCCAAGTCGAGGCACAGGTACGAGAAAGAATATACAGCATTTACAAGCTGGTAAAGCGAGAACAAAATCAAAAGTATGAAAGAAAAAGTTTTTATGGCATATTTCGCGGAACTTGCTAAAACATGTAAACCCAATACCTCATGGTCAAGGTATTCCATGTTAAAAAGGGTCATTAAGATCGAAAAGAACATGGATTTAAGCAAATATTTCAAAGTTACATCATTTTTGAAGAAGCAAAATGTGGGATTTAGACCCAAGAAGGCCAAAATTTTCTCGAAAGATGAAATAGCAAAATTTATTAATGATGCTCCAAATGATGTCTATCTAGCGATGAAGGTAGCTACAATTTTCGGACTAGCTGGTGCGTGTCGTCAGGAAGAATTGATGAAAATTAGCATTGATGATATTGACGATAAGGGGAATCTTTTAATTCTAGCCGAAGTTTTGTCATTTCCGAGAAAATTGAAAATGGAAAATATCTAGCTTTGTATAGAAAGTATTCCAGTTTACAAAAGCCCGAAACACCACACAGAAGAGTTTTTGTTAATTACAAAAAATTGGCTTGTACTATCCAGTGCATAGGAATAAATACTTTTGGCAAGATGCCCTCTGAAATAGGTGCCTATTTAGGTCTTCAAAACCCAGAACTTTACACGGGACATAGCTTTCGCCGTTCCTCAGCTACAATGTTAGCTAATTCTGGTGAAGGCATAACGAATATTAAAAGACTTGGAGGTTGGAAGTCATCATCTGTTGCAGAAGGCTACCTAGAAAGCTCTACAAGTTTCAAGAGGGACTTATCAAACAAAATATTATCCCAAAATTCATCTACTTTGAACACAGCAAAACGCACTCAAGGCCCATTGTACGGTCTTCTAGCAAGCAACAATGTGTCTCTGTTACCTGTAACGACGACCGGTTCAATTGCACCTCAACGGCAATCTCCAGCTCCGCAACTTACCCACAACAACTAGCCTCTGCGATTCATTTGCAAAATGCTACCAACTGTTCTTTTATGATTAATGTTGTTAATAATAATAGGTAGTAATGATAAAAATAAATATTATCTAATGGTTGTTTAGTTTGACTTTTTCCACACACTCGTAGAAAAAATGTTGTACCTAACACGTACGGAAAGTGTCTTTTCCACCTACCCGAACTCCGCTTCGCGTCGTTCGTCGCGTGCGGAAAAGTATCACTTTCCGCTCTTGTTAGGTAAATATTTATATTGCGACAGGTACATTTACTATTTTAAAAAATAAAATTGATGAAAATATAATTACTTTAATGGCAGCATAATGCGAGAACAAGCAAGTGTGATTTAAATTAACTAGTTTTGATGCTACGTAGTTATTATTTAGTAATATAAAGGCATTTTCTTTAGTTTAAAGTTTTTTTTGTAAAGAAGTTTTTTTTGTTAAAATTTAAAAAATCGTTTCAGTTTATTATGTTACTATAATCAAATGCATGTTTATATATTACTAATTTGTGGAATTCTGTGCTTTTTATATACGAAAACGAAACAGGGTCCTTTTTTAATACTTTTTGAGACGCGTTTACCTTTTTTTGAAAAGGAAACTTTTTAAGCATATCCGCGACCCCTTGGCCAGGGCGAATTAAACCTGTAAAATTTTTAATAAAAAGTGTGGTTGAGTTGTACCTTGTTTGAAAGCTGTTCTGATTCTCTTTATGTAGCTACCTATATTAAGCAGATTTGACTCAGTGGTTTTTGAAATACAAAGTGTCCAAAGAAAGCAAAAGATTCAGTTGGCGCTTAAAATGATTTCTAAATAACAACAATTGGACTTGTGTCCTTTTATTTCAAAGAAAAACATTTTTATGTCAACATGTAATCTCTAACTGCAACGCCTTGAAAAGGATGCGTTCTGTCTTTAAAATCTTAACAGGAAAGAGGGGCCAAGTAGTTTCTCGTTTTGGAGTTATTTTATTTTTAAAACATACTTACTTTAGTTGATCTGATACAGCAATACCTACCCCGGGTTTTGCACTAAAACAAGACTATCAATTTAAGGGATGTTAAAAATGGCTACTATTAGCTTAATAAAAATTTTGCTCAAATGTTTCTTGCACATTTCAGAGCATAATCATAATCAGACTATCTCAGAAGCAAAAGACCGTTTTAACAATCGAGTAAAAGATAAAGTTCTCTCTTGCTCAAATGGCACAAATTATTTTCCACCCCTAATCTCTGAAGATGGAATTGTCTCTACCTCCAAAGGAAAAGCCGAACTATTTGCCAAACAATTTGCTGCCAATTCTACGCTTGATCCTCCTATTAATCTTCCCCTTCCAACAGTTGTCCCAGTTTCCCATAAAATGTCCGATATAATTTTTAAAGTCAAACAGATCAAGCGTATTCTTTCTTCTCTTAATACTAAAAAATCGTCTGGGCTGGATGGCATACCAGCAATCGTCTTAAAAAAATGTGCTCTCGAACTTGCACCCATCTTAACTCGCCTCTTTTGAATCTCTTACGACACAGGCATTTTCCCGGAGAGTTGGAAAGCTGCACGTGTGCAACCTGTCCCCAAAAAAGGATCCAAAAGTCTCCCCTCCAACTATAGACCTATATCTCTTCTTTCAGTTGTTTGCAAAGTAATGGAAAAATTCATTAATTCCCAAATATTAAAGTATCTGGAAAAACATAAGATCTTACATGATAAACAATATGGATTCCGTCACAGTAGATCCACAGCTGATCTTCTTTCCTTTGTCTCACACAACTGGAACAAGTCCCTTGAGTTTCTTGGTGAATCCCAAATCGTTGCTCTTGACATATCCAAAGCTTCCGATCAGGTCCGCGCATGATGGGCTTCTTAACAAACTTCCTTCTTACGGTCTTCCACCTAAGCTTTGCTCTTGGCTTTCCAGTTTCCTTTCTAATCGACGTATATCAGTTAGTGTAGATGGTCATTCCTCCAGCTTCTACCAAATTAATGCTGGGTACCCCAGGGCTTAGTGCTGGCACCCACGCTGTTTCTTCTACACATTAACGATTTCTTCTTCCACAATCAATCCCATTCATAGTTTTGTTGACGATAGTACCCCACTCTAGTATTCAATTTCTTAAGCCACCGTGTAATCCTGATTTCGAAAAAGAGCGCAGGTCAATGCAGATATCTCTTTCACGAGACCTCAAACTTATCTTGGATTGGGGCGCCAAAAATCTTGTTCAGTTTAATCCCAAAACACAGTCGTTCGGTCGCGAAAAAGTCTGCGAATGCTCATCCCTTACATATGAACGGCCAAGTTCTCAGAACAAAGAGTCGTTTAATCTTGTTGGCGTTACTTTTGAGAATAACTCAACTGGCACAAACACATTTTATCCATAGCTTCGGCAGCTTCAAAAAAGATTGATTTCTCTTCCGAGTCGAAAATATTTCTCTTCTTCCAATCTGTACACTCTGTATGTATCCCAAATCAGACCCTCTTTAGAATATTGTTCTCATGCCTGGGAATGGCGTCCCCTACAACACTTAGCATTCTGGACTCCATTCAAAGAAGAGCCGTTCGTCTTATTAATGATCCAACGCTCACAAAAGGCTTCCTCTTCTTTTACCGTGGGCTGTAGGGGGGTCTGTCCTCCTATAGGTATTTTACGG